>JARQWA010000056.1:0-122875 GCA_030294605.1 Ambrosiella beaveri
GGGGCGACCTTAATAGCCCAATGACATATCATCATCATCGCCTATCGGGAAATATTGCTTATAGTGGTAATCCTCGATGGTTCCTGAGTGTTTCATTGTCAATTCTGTTCATGTCAAACACCGTAGATGACTTCTTTTTTATGTTTCCTGGCGGCCTCCACAAGTCTTGCATATGTGGATGCAGGTTATTGTCCTTGCAGCGTTTATCTGACTGGTGATTAGTATTTATCATTGTTGATTTGCAGCATCTCTACAGTAAACAGATGCAAGTGTGTACGCGTGGAGGAGTTTATTGCCTGGATTAGCGCGCGTTAGAACTCTTGATATTTATTATCTACCATCTCACCGCATCATCACATCCGCCACACAAAACATCACCATACCGTAACTTGTATCTCCCTTCCCAGAGAATCTAGACGCCCACTTCCATATCATCTCCCTCGTCTCACAATATTTTTTTAGACTCAAGTTCCCTTCTTCTGTCCAGTTTTAACTTTCAATCCTCGAGGGTGCGGGTTAATTGGTAAGGGAAGGGAGCTTTAACGGACAATAAAGCCTTGTAAACAACCCTCGGCTTTCCCAACAATTTCACAACTTTGTCTTGAACCTCCCGTGATAAGTTAACTCCAGACCTTGGGGGGAAAATCGACTCATCCAGATCAATTTATATTGTTCTCTCTACGTGTTGCACGTCTGCGTCCTTGTCAGCACAATCCAGATTGTGGCTCCAAGAGAGAGAAAAATATACTTGATGATCAACACAAGCAAAATCTCGTCACTGTCAATCCAGGACATCTCACAAATGCACATGTAGATATAGATTTTGATATAACCCAATCCAGCCCTGAAACACCAATCAGCAACCAGTATCCTGAAACAAAGAGAACAAGACACCTGCATCTCTCCCGCATCTTCTATCACATACCCTCCATCACCAAGCCGCGAGAGAGAGAAATAGAGATATACATACCCGCCGAGCCATCCCTAGCGACCTCCTATCTATTGCAGCGTATTGCATATACAGGTAAATACTTACTTGCCTCCCTCATATACATCCATCCCGCTTGTCACATTTCACATGCACCGTCTTCTCCATTCCCCTGATAAACACTACCATCACTCCACGCTCACTATCTATCTTTTGAATATTTCCTATTGTTACGGAATCATATAGGGTAATTTCTGATGACAGCAGTGTGTGTATCACAGCATCTGGAAACTACGAGTAACTTCTGTTTGTTGTCTTTCTGTATCAGGTGCTTCATGTTGATATGCTGATGCGGTACCGCAGGTAAAAGCGGCAACAGGGCATTGCAAGTTATTATGCATGTTGTGGCACTCAATTTGGACTGTTTAATCCAAGTACAGAGCTGAATATGGGAACAACTCCAGCTACCCTAAATTTAAGAATAAAAATAGGGTAAAAACGGGTAAAAATAAGTGGATCCTCTGAGCTACATCTGCAAGATACAAAGGTACTTTCCTCAGATATTGGTGAGTCTAGATTCCAAATTTACTGCATAAACATCAAAGCTTCAAAAAAAAAATTAGATATATATGAAAATTTGTAGAGAGATAGAGCAATTAAAAAGAAGTCAGAATATGATCTTAAAAATTTTTGACTTCTAGAACTTGAGATATTCTAGTTTGAAAATCATTAATTTTTGCTATCGAAATATAGGGTGATAGGACACCCCGTGTTTAGGGTTTATACCCTTTTATTGGCAGTTTTGTAAAAAAAATCTATCTACTATAAATCTATAAATATATAAAAATCGAGTGGATAAATTTTTTTACCTCTAGGTTCCTAATATCAAGTTCTTTTTTGTTTTTATTCAATATTTAACTAGTTATAGTTCTTTAAAGATAGGAAAATCTTGGTTACACACATTACGTATGTACCCATACCCTTGTATAGCCCAAAATACACCAAAAACGCCCCATTTTCAAGTTGAAATATCTCAGCTTCTAGAGGTCAATAAAATTCAAGAAACCATCATTTGACTCTATTTTAATTGCTCTATCTCCTAACTAATTTTCATTTATTTTGAAGTTTTTATGGTTATATAATAAATGTAGAATCTAGACCTTTATTGAACTTATCAACATTTGAAAGCCAAGTACTTTTCTATCTTGCAGATGTATCTCAGTGGACCCATTTATTTTTACCTTATTTTTATCTTGAAAAATCAGAGTAACTGGGGTCGTTCCCCTGAATATTTGCATTTTTAGATTTATTGTTCTTCATCAAAGTAATAAGCCTGCAGTTCGCCATATCAACAGTTGAAGCCAATGTATAATGCAATGTGCAGTGATTTACTATCAAACACTATATAAGAGTGCAGGTATAGTATGCGTACATACCGTGTCATTTATGCTTATAAATACCGTGTGATTAATGGTAACCCTATATGGTAGAATAACCCTACCTATGACCATGTACACAATTCACATTTTAAACATTTAGATATATACTAGGCAACAAAATACCTTCAGGTTCCTGAATCAATGTCACACTCCAATTATTCAGATTAACATGAGCCCAACGTTATGTGCATCCTTTACATGGTGACATTCATTGTTCGCCTCAACTTCTACATATGTAGGTACGGTTCGAGATCTTACAGATCCTTTCGAGCACCCGCATTGTAAATGACAAGCGGTCACTGGATCTCAAAAAATACATGCACACATACCATTCACCGCTGTTGGAGATTCCCCATGTGCAATGTTCTCGATTGAAGATTAACGGCATCTATAACCCACCATTTTAGGTTTAGACTAGTCTCTTTCAACACGGTGACGTGACTGTCGAGCTGGGAATGCCAGAGTCAAGGTCCAAGTGTGTTTTGAACACCAAAATGTTTATACTTGGGTGGCTCTGTCGATGAGGCCTGAGTGGTCATCCGACCCAGGAGTTTGGGCAAGAACCAGGGCCCCAGCCACGATTACCAGGCCGCTTTCGAACCCGACATCGTTACCCAACAACACCCAACACAATACCATCATCAATGGCATTTTGTGAATTCCTATTGCCAAACTGTTGGATGTTCGAGTGAGTCGATCACAAACTCTGATAAAAAACATGTGCATGTTTAACCGTTGGTGAGACGTGGTTGAAACCCTAACGCGACATACAACTCTTTGTATGATCCCGTTCGTCGGACGGGGCCGCAAGGACAATCAGTCCAGTAATGGTTTAACGGGTCAGAGTGGTGAGACGATCACATCAGGGCGTCCTAACAGAGTAATTGTAATCTGGACCAGAAAGAAACTCGAGGCGTGATCCGCTGAGGCTGGGAGAGATGACTGAATGACTGACTGGTTGGTAGTTGATGAACTCGAGAATAGACGAATAGGATGAATGTTAACCGCCTAGTCTATGATGACGAACCAAGAAATATGGGTAGCTGGGTTCGATCGCCCCATATGTAAAGTGTGTGCGGCTGCTGTGAAAGTTGAGGTGTATATCGATTGATATATACTATATATCCATATTACTGAGCGAACCTTGATCTCAGTCACTCCAACACCTGTCTGCTCCAGTTTGTCACTCACTGCTCGGCATCTTCCTCACCAGTTGGGATTCACCGATGTTTGAGTTTTTGCAGTCAATCACCATTGCAGGCCAGTTACAAGCCAATTCGCAGCCCTGGCTTACAGCCCTTGTCATCACAGTCCCCCTTTATGTTAAAATTATTACCTGGGCGGGTAATTTTTATTCGAGTGAACCGTTTTTCTAATTTTTGATAATAACTTTGTGTATACAAATTTATCAAGGGCCGCTAGGTACATATCATCGGGAATTCTAGACAGCGAAAAGACGATCAAAGAAACCTGACAAAACCGATAAGAAAACAACAAGAAGAGGAACAGGAGCAGAGTGGCGATAATATTGATAATTTTGTTTGTTGCATATGCAACAAAAACAAGAAGGATATCTTGCATCTGCACTCCATCCTTTAGAAACATGTTATTTTAATGAGACTACAGCGATCTAACACCGGAAATTTAGAAACAGGTTGATCTTGGCCATGCTAGAGTGGACTGTCAACTTATGTGCCGTCCCGAAATACAAATCTCGTCACTTTTTAAGCACCGGCGCAACTTATCGCAACTTATCTATATAACCGGCTCATCACAAGCTGTTTGTCATCATCAACATATATACGGAGCCATCATACATGTATCTGGCCTTGCGCGACAGAAGACTCGAGAAAATCATATTCACCAGTGAATCCTAATTCGGGAAAGAACAGCTGATTCTTTCGTCAACACTTTCTTCTTCAAAGTGCTTTATCTCCAATATAAAAAAACGGAGTGCAGGGTGGTTGTCATTTTGTGGGTATTGTGACGCACGCGACTTGTCTGACTTACCTCTGTGATTGTGATTTGGCTGGACACTGGAAAGAGCGACTGAATTCCCAAGTTTGGGGATATTGAAAATTTCAGATTTCTCTAAGGTTATAAACTCTCCAAGTTTTTATCTCATCGTTGTATATTAAACATCGAGTGTGTATTTTACACTTGAAAAAATTTACAACACTCTGAGCCACATATTTATATTTTCTCACGTTCTCGCTACCAACATTCCACCAACATATCGGGATTGCCCGAAAGCAATCTTGTCACGATATCTCACGATATCTACAGAAAAAAAAAAGTATCATCCGCAGCCCAACTTGTGGCTTGTCCATCACAAAAAAGTCTCAATCTAAATACCACCACACATACGCCAAACAGGCGCATATATCTTCTGCAAACTACACGCATCGCAATCCTCTGGCTGCACCGTTGACGATTAACCTACCCGAAAGCCTTGACTTTGGAAGCAATTTCCGCAGCTCTATTCAAGTGACGTGCGGCCACGGCTTCAATCAATATCGTGGGCCCTGCATCGTTGCGCTTGACCACGTCAGACGCCCCTCGACATTTTGACGATCATTTTTATTTTTGTCCAAATAATTGGATTGGGCCGCAATATTTGCCATTGTTTTTTTTTCTCAACTTGCATTTTCCTCTTACATATTTTCAGGAAGCTTGAACTCGGCTTGCTGAGGGAAAACCTTTGTCCAATAGCGTTGAGGATTGCGATTGATCTAACCAAAGCCGGAAACCTGAACTTAATGAGCCTTGGTTCGCGCACTTCGCCACTTCTTATTAAGAGCGCACAATTATTTTTTCCCGATAGAATCTGGGCCTAGTCATCGATTGAATTTGATCTTGTCACGATCCTGGACAATATCAAGCGCGTCAAAATTTACTGCCGGCCCTGCGTCATTGTCAAAACAGTCGGCATTTCGAGTTAATCGCATTCACCAACTCCACAGCCATTATTCCGTCTCCACAAATATATCAAGTCCTGCGATATGATGAGCTCACAAAGACCCACAATGCGGCCACCGCCATATCCCCGCTCCGCCCATAACCATCCTCACCATGGCTCTGTCCCCTCGACCATCTTTCCCTCGTCGCCCGCATTCGCCTCACACAGACCTTCTTCTTGTGGTAGTACACACAGCATACAGCCCCGCACAATACCTGGGGCGTCTCCGTTTGGGGGAAAACGAATGGGGGCGTCCGGATTGTTTTCTTCAGCTACCTCATCGGCGGCATTTGAGGAGGGTTGGAGGCAACACGCTCAACGGCAGAAGCAGCGACATAAACTCCGACAGAAGAAGCAGATTACGACGATCCACACTTCGATATTGTTTGAGCCTAAAAGTGAGCAGTTCATTGAGGATGTCTCGATTGATGTCGATACAGTAACGGGGCGCATTGTGCGGTTGGTTCAGCATGATAAAGATACCGAGGTCATTACGAGAGCGGGCGATGTGGACTTGCGGGGCAAGTTTGTGATGCCCGGACTGGTTGATGCGCATACACATGTGTTTTTGCATTCATTCAGGTGAGTTCGCCAGAAAAGAAGGCACGTCTGATAAGTTTACCGGGAATGGACCCCACTTTTTCGTCCGTCTTATTTGATGATGTCACTGGGGTGTTGGACTTTCTTTTCTAACATTTTGTTCATTTAGGGAACGGACAATGCAATCGCAGATGAATTCCGAATCTGTAGTTGAGAGAACAATCCGTGCGACAAACCATGTTCGGGCCGCCCTTTTTGCCGGATACACATCGTTGCGTGACCTGGGAACGGAGGGAATGCAGTCCTTTGACACTGATCTACGGAACAGTATCAAGAACGGACTCATACCTGGTCCCAGACTCTTTGTCGCTACACACCCAGTAGCATCTGCGCCGTCAGCAAATCGTCCGGCATATACTTTGGATATTGGTGATGGAATTGCCGGTATTGTTGCTGCAGTACAACGGCGAGCCAAAGCTGGTGCGGATGTCATAAAGGTTTATTGCGATACTCTGAAAGAAGCTGATGCCTCATCGAGACCTCACGGCTTTTTTGCCCGGTATAGTCCCTCGGATGAGGAGAACGCAGTGCCTGCGTTCAACTATGCCGAACTCCGGGCTCTTGTCAATGAGGCTCGGATATACAAGATACCTGTTGCTGCTCATGCCACTTCAGCAGAGGCTGCCCTCACTGCTGTAGAAGCTGGTGTGTCTTCTTTGGAGCAGGGGCCTGTCGAAGCTGACGAGGAGCTTTTTCATGCGATGCGGCAACGGGGATGTATCTACGTGCCGACACTAGCCGCTATCGAGCACTTGAACCCCGAGGCCATACTTTCCATGCAGAAGAGCGTTAGGCTTGCCTATGACGTAGGCGTTTCCATTGCTGCTGGTGGTGACACTGGCGTATTTGCACACGGCCAAGGCGCGCGGGAGCTTGAGCTCCTGATTGATGCCGGTGTCCCTGTTAATGCTGTTCTTACGGCTGCCACCATCAACGGATACCGGGCATGTGGCGGTGCCTTGACTGGTTGTGAATTTGGATGGTTCGGCGAAGGATGTATGGCGGATATCATTGCGCTGGATGCGGATCCGCGGGTGGATTCTCGAGCGTTTAGACGCATAAACTTCATCATGAAGGAGGGGCAGATTTGGAAATTATTTGGGGCCCGGACACCATTGGTATTTGGCCCAGGAGAATTAGGGTTCCCGGGCCAGGATGAGGCGGAGATGGGGTGGGAGGTTGTGGAGAAGCCGGGGTGGAGGGACTAAGCACAACGGAAGAATGAGAAGAAGAGGGGGATATCAGTTGATATCTACTTTCAAGATGTCAATGACATGCACGCACATTCAAGTCTTGTAGGACTTGTACTGGGTCTCAACTTATTCTTGCAGTCCTAAACCAGATGCTTATGACGCCACGAAGTTATGATATAACCTAGAACAACAAGACAGGGCGGCATCTCAATCTACTGTTTGCATTTTTTATTTTTTTTCCCTTCAGGTTTTCATCTGATCTCATCATTATATATATTTCACCTTTAGATTCCTGGAATTACATATTTACCAATACACTAATGTCTCAGCATGAATATAATATATTTGGCATAGACTGACTCTTACTGAGCGGTATAAAGAGAACAACGGGACATGGCTGAGAGCTTTTACCTCCACAATAAATCTTGAGGGATACGAATGACTTCCAATACCCAATACTAAACGGAAAGATATCAGCAACCCGCATTCATGTGATTGCCCGATTATTCGATGTTCAGCCAATGTTACACGACCTTGGCTCTCACCGATCTAAACCAACAAAGTCGGGAGATCCCAGGTATCGGTAGTCGGGTCTGCCTTTTCCGTCTTGGTCACCGTGGTCAATGTCATCTTCTTGTCATCAAGGAAAGTCTCGATGATGGTCGGAATGGGTAAGAAGGTGGTTAGATTGGAGGGTCTGGACGAAGTGGAGGTGGAGGTTGTCTTGGCCTTAGTCTTGGTCGTTGTTTGGATTGATATGGTCTTTGTTTTGCCCCCTTTGGCAGCCGACAGAGAAGTCGGGACACTGATGGTGATTCTGACGCTGGTTACCGAGACTACGGGGAGAACGGTGGGGAATTGATTGGGAGGGATCAGCGAGGGATTCCTGTGGTGGTCGTTGGAAGGGAAGTATTAGTTGTGAAGATGTTGGCGATGGTTGTGGTAGTTGTCTTGTCAGCGGTATCGAGGTCCTGTTTGTGTTTTGTCGTTGTGGGCTTTTCGGATGCGGTGCTGGTCTTGGAATCATGGGAATGCGTGGTGGTAGGGTTTCCTTTGGGCGTCTTGGTAGTAGTCGTGGTTGCCTTGCCTCCTTTCTTGGTAGAGGTAGAGGTAGTTGCCGAGCTAGAAGTCATTATCGCATCGTAGACCTCGCTGCTTGTCACCGGCTCCGGCAACATATCAGGTGCCGTCGTCGTCGTCATTGTCGTTGTTGGAACCGGCGGAAAAGGACACATCGTCAAAATTTAATACGATGACGTCAACGACACATGACTGCTCACGGCCGTTCCCGAGTCGATGCTCGGGCTGTATAAGATGCCGCGGGGGATCACAAATGGGAATCACCCGGTAGGGTAAGGTAAGGTTGGAGTGCTCAGGTGATGGTGGCGTAGGGAGGGAGCCGGGGGTGGTGGTTGTGACCACCGCCGTGACCAGGACCATGATCGTTGCCATGTCCGTGGCCGCGTCCGTGATCACCGGGGGGCTCACCATGACCGTGGCCGCCACGGCCATCATGGCTGGGACCACCGCTGTAGGGAAGGGCGGGGGTGAGGGAAGCCAAGAGAGTAAGGAGAGCAGGAAAGAATATGGTGGTCAGAGTAGATTGGAAGATTCTAAGGGATTATATACTTGGACTTGTCTTTGGATTTAGACCAGGTTCTCCATTCTCGCAGCCATTCACGTAAACATCACCACCTGCAACTTTGCCATCTGGTTTTCCTCTTGGACTGACCCTGCCTTTGACTCCAATTGGTTTGATGCACCATCGAGCTCACTTTCCAGTTTCTCATGGTGTCATTATGGACTCTTCAATGGGCCGAACCATGGGTGGATTTTCAGATATAATAATGGACGTCATAGAGAGTCGGATCGGAGTGCCAAAAAGGTTAAGAAGCTAGGGTTGATGGCAGGTGGTGGTGGTGGGGTAGGGAAATGGGCGAGATGGGACTGGAAAAGGATGGTGTGAGTTAGGGTATTACGGCGTGAAGTTACACTACATCACATTGCCAACTTTTTCAATTTTATATTCACAGTGAAAAGCTATTATAGTGCTTCATCAATTCAACAACATATATATATACACGTTTTTATTCTAAGTCTTTTCCCGTCCTCACTATGATATCCACGTCATACTCGTTGACACCGTCGTCATACTCTCATACGTCAGACACCCACCCCCAAAGATAACCTCCACAACCTCACACGTCCTTCCATCCGTATACACATAACAGGAGCCCCCCACTACAATAATAGACATTCCCCCACTTGCTGCCGTCTCCCTGGTTGAGGACGTTCTCGCAGCTGCCACAGTAGTTGCCAGTAACTGTGACGGACTCGCAGGCATAAAGCCGTTGGCGCGACAGTTGGTGGGGGGGCAGCAGGAAGGGAGTGAAGTGGTGGTGGAGGTTGTGTGGAGGGTAAGGACGGGCATCAGGGCCGCGGAGGATATTAAGGCCAGAACATTGGAGAATTTCATCTTGGTTTCGTCTTGATATGTTTGAAAGTTTCAAAGTTGCAGTTACTACGGGATGCGTCTTCTCCTATATATTCCCATATAACCTGTCACAAAAGTCCTAACTACCACTTGGATACTCGCTCGCATTTATATAAGATCCAGACCTCCAACATTCTAGCTATAAAGACCTAACCATAATTATCTCCCGACTTTTGCAACAAATAAGATCTATCCGATATGGTCTAGTGGCTAGGATATCTCGCTCTCATTAACCATATCAACGGATGGTCCGAGAAGGCCGGGGTTCGATTCCCCGTATCGGAGTTTGTTTTTCTTTCTGGTCTTTCTCCATTTCCCATGGTTCCACAGTTTCACGGAGGACAAACCGCCATGTCTTGTTGCACCAAAGTTGACTTGCAAAAAATTCATTCCAAGTTCAAAAGGCAAACAGGTACAGAACTAGATAAAATGTCTTTCTGCTTTTCCAGCATGGAAAAGAAGATGTATTCTAAACTTGATTAAAAAAGACGCTATAGATATCAAGACAACGGAAAAGAAAAACCCCAAGATATAACCCCCAAAACAAATAGGAGACACAGAATAAAACAAAAAGAAATTAAACACCCCTCTTTATCTAAGAACTCTCCTCTTCCTTCTACTGATCTTGATCACCACCACCATTATGTCCCGTGATAGCATGCGTCAAATTATGCACCGTTTCCGTCACCCAATGCCACCAGTCTTCCAACTCGCTGAACAAGTCATCCTCCTTTTGGCCATCGGAATCGCCATTGCCGTCCCCACTATCTTCACCCTGCGGCTCCGTGGAACCAGGCTTGGTCCCACCTTGACTTTCACTACTCGGCCTCGACGATGTCGCCGTTTCCGCCTCAGCAGCCGTCGTCGGCTTCACAACCTTACTCCACGCCCCCTCAGCCTTCACCATATCCCCTTCCAAAACCCCCCAATCCCCCTCCCCCCACGCCCCCACCGCCTCAAAGACATCCACCGTCGCATTATTCGCCCCCGCCTCAATCCCCAAACTCCGACAAACCTGCCCATACACCTCCGTATTCCTGAAAACCCCCACCTCCACGCCTTTCCCCTGCGGGAACGCGGGCCCCCGCGCAATGAAGACTGCCCGCATCAACGGGTGCTCATTATCGTAGCCGTGGAGGCCCCGCGGTTGGAATTGGATGCCCTTCTTGAGACTTTTTGGCACATCGAATTCGGCTTTGGTGGCAATGGCCCAGCCGGTGTGGGGGACGATCCAGAGAGGGGCAATGCGGGGGTTGTTGGTGAAGGAATAACGGACGGGCATGTCGAGGTCGCGGAGGTACACGTCAAAGTTTGGCTCGGTCATCACGGCAACTTTGGCCTTGAGCGCCTCGTATGTCGGCATGATATCTGAGTCATTCTTCAGTCTCAAGCCCATGAGCGGCCATCCATCCTTGTGGGCAATCTTCTCAATGTCCATGAGGTCGTCCAGCTGGATCACCCTCTCCGTACTCGTCGTTGCCATCCCATGATCCGACACCACAATAACATTGACAATATCCGTCAGATTCCTCTCCTCCAACCCCTTAAACAACGTATCCAACATGCCATCCACCTCGCCAATCGTCTTGCGAATCTCGGTCGAATTCGGCCCAAAATGATGCCCATCCGCATCCACATTCGGCACATAAAACGCAATAAATTGCGGTCTCGTCTCATTCGCTGCCCTCTCCACCCCGTCTCCCTCCGCCTCCTTACCCGGCAAATCCAAAAAGTGCAACACCCTCTTCACCTTCTTCTCCAGCGGCTCCTTCCCATTAAACTTGTCCAGAAATGTCGGGTCCATCCCCCCAATGTGCGCTTCGCTGCCAGGCCACATGTGTACCGCTGTCCGGACTCCCTGTTTCTCGGCTGTCACCCAGAACGGTTCGCCGCCCCACCACTTGGGGTCTTGGCTGCGCGAGGGGTCCGTGTAGTAGAATTCTTCCTCGAGCTCGGGGTCCCAGAACGTGTTGCCAACGATGCCATGGGATTCGGGGAGGAGGCCAGTGGCAAGAGTATAGTGGTTTGGGAATGTTACTGAGGGAAACGACGGGAGCATGTACCGGGGCGCTACGCCTTCGACGATAAACTTGGATAGTCGAGGCGTGAGGCTGCGGCGCAGGAAGTCAGCGCGGAACCCATCCAAAGAAACGATGATTGTGGTCGGGCCAAAGAGGGCAGTGCCATTGGACATGAGTTTAGACACGGGTGCTGCTGACTGGGCACTAGCCGGCGGCTTTGCCCATA
The DNA here is from genome assembly GCA_030294605.1 of Ambrosiella beaveri. Taxonomy (NCBI): domain Eukaryota; kingdom Fungi; phylum Ascomycota; class Sordariomycetes; order Microascales; family Ceratocystidaceae; genus Ambrosiella; species Ambrosiella beaveri. Next base: position 11,861 of record JARQWA010000056.1, read on the forward strand.
TCAAAATTCCCACTGCCAACACAGCAACGCTCACCAATGCAATGACCGCCCACTTCTTCTTCCTCATCGCACTCTTCCGAGTCCCCAACCTCCGCATCCGCTCCCGCACCCTCTCATCCTCCTCATCTCTCTCCTCCGACGACCCCGTGTCACTTCCCACCCTCATCCCCCCTTCCTCCATCTCAAACATCAACGCCCCATCCTCCCCTTCCTCCGCCCTCTCCAACAACCCTCTCCTCTTCCTCTCCCTCCGTTCCCTCCTTGACCCTCTCTTTTCCTGCTCCCGCTCTCTGCTCCCCCCGGCATCTCCCGTTGACGTACTCCTCCTACCACTACTACTTCCCCCGCCAAACAACTCCCTAATCGGCGCCAACTTGCTCGTCCGCCGATTCTTTTCTTTGCGTGTCCTCTGCACTAGATCTTCCAACTCCTCTTCATCGTGGAGAACCGTCTCGTCGTGCGCGCGGAGTTCAGAGAGCGACCGGGCACGCGCAATCAACTGATCGTCATCGGAGTCAGATTCTTGGTCGGAGCGCAGGGCGCTGTGGAGGGAGGAAGCGTCGTCGTCATAGGCGTTGGGGGAGAGGAGGGAGGTGTCGGGGGGGTGTGGTGAGGGTTTTAGAGGTTGTGGGGGCATGTTTGGCGATGGTGTGTCAGAGGTGTGTTTGGATAGCGTGGTTGGGGATGGTGTCGGAATCTGCGATGCGAGCAGCAGTGTTGGATTGAGTCGTCAAGTCGATGTCGTCGTTATACGCGATATAATGCGATGCGATGCGCTTGTGATATCCGTTCGATCGTGTAAATAAACCCTATTAAACCCCGGCCCTCATTAAATAAAGACCCAGCCGATCTCTCTTTCGCAATAATCTTCCAATCGTTGCTATATTCAATTCCCAAGTTTTTTTGTCAAAAATCCTTCTCTATATAGTATCTCAGAAATTAGCGATTATAACCAGTACCGTACAATTAACAATTCGAAACGGAATGTAACGATAGAAAAAAAAAAAAAAGGAACTCCCCTCTTCTGCGCAGCCAACGAACGCATCGCAAGCTCGAAATGAATGTGAGACAAAAGCCGTCAGGGTGATCCTCGGATAAACACACCAAGGTTTATTTTTGGATAATCGGAGCAAGAAATGAAATGCACAAATTGGGAAGGTCGAAACTAAATCTGACAAGAGCTTGTCAAAAGCAGAATGAGAAAAAAAAGTACGATAATGAAAATTAAGAAATTTAAAGAAAAAAAAAGCTAACTGCATAATTTGCAAACCTAAATAATTACCAGATGGCAACGATTAATGTTACCACTACACCAATTACATCACTTGTTGAAAAGTCGGCTGCTAAAGTCAATTCAACAAGGCCACATCTCCGCTGATAGCTCCACAAAACTGCCAACCTCACCTCATGTTCCCAACTAACCAGTCCATGACAATTCACGTATAAGTCGGACCACCACAGATAGATCTTGCGACAAATGAAAAATACATTTGACTAATCCACTAAAGAAAAACTAAATGGGTATATAACAAAGAAAACAATCCACTAACAAGTGTCCACTCATATGCATCAATCCTCATCAACTTCTTCACATCCTCTATCCCCAAATCGGGGCTCCCCTATAAGCCGGCGAATTATACGAGTGCAACACCCGATAAGGGCCACATGCTCCCGCTCTCCCCTCTACACTCCAACTCCTCTGCCTCCCATGTCTCGCCTTAGGCGCACAACTCGGCGGCTTCGTGGGCACCTGATCCCCCGGCATCCCAGACCCCGGACCCATCGGAACAGGAACAGGAGCAACAACTCCCGCCGCCGGCATCATCATTGATCCCGCTAGCCCCATCGGTTCCAGTAGCTGAGAGTGTACACGGGCAAGAGCCCGTTGTTGCTGGAGGAGCAGGGCGTTTTGCTGGACAAAACGGCCATGCGTCGAGGTGCCGGGGGATGGAGATTGGCGTTGGTAGGTGGGCAGTGAGTGCACCGAGAGTGAATGGTGAATGCCGGGGTTAGCAGCCGAGGTTGAGGCAGCCGAGCTGGGACGGGGAAGATCTCGCGAAGGAGGTCTCGAAGAGGTAAAGGATTGAGTTCTGTACTCAGCTGGGACCGCAGGAATGGGGACAGCAGGCGACATAGGCTTGCGCGGTGAAGTAGCCATCATGAGGCCCTCATTCGACGACGTGCTGGAAACCCGCGACCCTCTTCTCTGCAACTCCTCCTTCCGCCCCGCCTCCTGGCTCCAAAAGGCGGAGAATCTCATTCCAACCAGACTCCGAGATCTCATGGCCGGGGTCGACGTCGAGTGTTTCATGTCGGTCTGGTGAACAGCCGGAGCAAGTTGCTCGGGCTGTGGCGAAGCCGCAAAGTTTGTGGCTTCGTCGCGATCTTCATCGCCCAGGGTAGCGCTGCGATCACGTCCCTTGCGGGAGCGACCGCCAGTCATACGCCCAAGCATAGGGTTAATTGTCTTCTTGCGTTCTTCGCTCAGAGATTTGAGAGCCTGTTCAAAGGCCTCCTTTTGCTGGCGGACTTCTTCTTCGATAAACTTCTTTTTCTCTTTTTGCGCCTGATCAGCACCCTTTCTGTGACAGCGTTGGTGGCGGCTAGAACGCTCTGGCTGAGCTTCGACAGCCCGAGCCAGAGCCGGCTCATCCTTCTTTTCACGACGTCCCATAACTTTCTTGAAGCTCTTGGAACGAGCCAAGGCATCCGCAAAGCCATCGCCCATAAACGATCGCTTGCGTCTAAGCTTGCTCTCAGCAGCGGGCTTCTCATCTTCCTCTTGAACCACCGGCTCGACGGGAATCCCGAGACGTTCCTGGGAGAGGTTCTCTTGGGCGGGGCTCTGGTTCTCATAGCTCCCAACGCTCATGATGGTCTGGAGCGTAGCCTTGCTGGGCTGACCACGGACTAGACGCTGCACTGACGGATGAAGAAGCTCGGAAGATTTGAGGTCCTTGGCCCGTCGAGAAAACCCGGAAGATGAGACCCGGAGCTCCGAGTCAACAGCTAAAGTGGGAAGCCCTTCACGAGAATGCGAACGAAGACCAGCAGAGCCCAAGAGACGCCAGAACTTGGAGATTTTGGCATCACCGTGGAAGCTAGAGACAGACCCGAGGCTAGAGGACAGAGATCCGGCAGTCGACGGGTGCCCTGGAGACTGTGGCGGGCGCAAAAACGCCGGCGACTTGGGTTCATAAGAGGAGCGCCTCTTGACGACATGCCCATCGACATCTGAAATAGACAGGAGGGCAATGTGTAGGTAGCTTGAGCTAGCAGCCGAGGAAGTGCGAGCATGTGAGCGGACCGATGGATTCTTAGACAGGCCAGTAGCAAACTGACTCCGGGGCGACTTGGGACTCTTGACCTCGACCCCTCGGCTCTGGAGGCCTTCCTGGAAAGGTGAAGGCAGAGGAGGAACATCGGGAATCTCAGTAGGACTAGCCCTAGGACTCGGTGATCTCAGCGAGCTGGCAGAGCTCAGTGTCCTTTCAAGGCTACTGGGCCCCAAAGCCCTAGCAATCGGCGACCGACTCTGCGACCCAGCAGCCCGTGCCTTTGAATCCCGCCTCGCCAGTCGCGAACTGCGGAACGACCTCAACGAAGCATTAGATCCATAACCAGAATCCGCCTTCATCAGCCTCCCGGCTGCTGAGTCCTCAGACGGCGTCGAAAGCGCCGTACTCGTGGATCTCGAAATCGTCTTGATCGACGGGCGACGCCCGGTGAACAATGTTGCGGCGGCGGCGGTGTTGCTGTCTCCAGTGTCAATTGTCGGGTTCGCATTGGAGTCTTCCCGCACATCAAGGACCTCGGGGGAGAACTCGGAGTCTGAGTCGTTGTCGAAGAGGCAGTCGGTGGCCTGTGGCTTGGAAGTCGTTTGAAGCTTGAGACTGTTTTCGCGGGAGAGGGAAAAGTTGCCAAAGTCGATGTCAATGTCGGAGATGAGAGAGACTTTGGTATCGGAGAGGGCTGCAGAAAGCGGGGAGAGTTGGCCGATGGATGAGGAAGGCTTCGGGGTATCGGTGAAGAGAGAGGCGATGGGAGTGCTGGAGGGAGGATGAGTGGGAGAAGGAGATCCCTCGGGTGTGCCAGGGGATTCAAGATTGAGGGTGGGAAAAGTGGCAAGCTTCTTTGATTTCCGGGGTTCCGTAGTCTCTTCAATCTCCATTTCTTTGAGCTTATCCTCAGTCTCCTTCTCTTCCTCCTTCTCTTGCGCCTTCTCCTCTTCTTCCGGCTTCTTTTCCGACTCGGCAGAACCGGGTCGGCTCCCCTCCACCTTCTCCAACCTCAAACTCGATCTCGGACTTCCCTCCGGACTCCCATTCGTAATCCTCAAACTCCCAAACTTCATCCCCCCCAACTGCATATATCTCTCTTCCACCGGAGTCACCACCCTCTCCCTCTCCTCCTCCTCCTCCCCTTGCACCCCCACCATCCAATCCGCCGTCAACCGCCCCGGCACCCCCTCCGAATCCGTATTGCGCCTCCGCAACCCCGGAACATTCACCCTCGAAGCCTGCATCATTGTCTGTGATCTCGTTGCGACGCCCGGCGTCAGGACCATGGAGCGCCGTCTCGACGGGGCAAAAAGCGAAATGTCGGAGGCGACGCGAGGGATTGCCGGTGGGGCAATCACATAGGAGCTGTCATTGATGGGGCCTGTGGGAAAGGAAGAGTCGGAGATGGCCTGTTCGAAGTCGGCTTCGGGGGAGAGCTCAGAGAGCATGAGACGCTGGGCGTCGTAGGACATCATGTCAAAGGTGCACGAGGCGCGGTTTCTGGAAGAGAGCCAGGAAGAAGCAAGAGCACTGAAAAGTAAAAAGTAAAAGTTAGTAATTGCCCAATTTGAGTTTTTTTCTTTTCTTAGCTCGATGAAGTAAGTACTTACGCTTCGTTTCCTGCCTTGCTGGAGTAAAAGTCGGCTGCGTTCCCACTTTTGTAAAAGGTCGTCGGCCGTCTGACACCGGCAACGCCCTCTTTTCTACTTCCGCCGATAAAGGTACTCTTTGGTCTCCGCGTGGTGCCAAAGGAGTCTCTGGTTGACAGGGAGCGGAACATGCTAGTCCTCCGTCTCTTCTTGGTATTCTCTTCCTCGGCCATGTCGCCCAAGACACCGACAAACATGTGATCCGCATCCTCGGCACCCCCGGGGGATCCCCCGACGGAGGAGTCCCGAGTTAGTGGGCGTTCGGTGAAGTTGTCTGGTGAGAATATTGGGTCTGGTTGGTTACTTGGGGACGGGGAGAATGCGGGGGACTGCGGGATTAGATACGTGGGGGTCACGGGAGACTTGGTAACGCCAGTGCCAGTGCTAGTTCTAGGGCCGGAAGACATGCCGTAGGTATCCACATACGCCAATGCGTCGACGCGGGTGTTAATCACGGAAACCGGCCGCTGCCTCGGCATCGGAGGCGGATACGACGGCGACCCGGGCACATAGTAGGATTCCTGCGGCAGGCTTGTTGACAAGAAGTCAGTGGCGTCTCTGTCGTAGCTGCCGGCGGCCTCAGGGATTGATATTGTTGAGGAGCGGTTGGAAATTTTGATGGGTGTGGGCCGGGGGGATAGGCGGGAGCGGGATAGCATTGAGACGCGTTTGCCGGGTGATGTAATTTGGGAGGCAGCGGGGGAGGCGTGTGGGAGTTTGAGAGTGGAGATGTCGAGGATGGAGTTGTCGGATGTGCGGTAGATGATGCCGTCTTTGGTGTAGAGTTCCCCGGGTGCGAAGCCAGCGGCTTTGGACTCGGCGGTTCCCATGTTGGATGAGTGGTGTTATGTGTATGTGTGTGTATGTGTGTGTGTGTGTGTGTGTGTGTGCTTGTTGTAGATGTCGTTGACCTCAAGGACTATATCTATGGTGGTCTCTTGGGTCCATTGGTTCCATGTGCAAACCGGTCTGTATATATAAGGAAACAGATTTCAACGCCAATAGTAAAAAAAAATGAAAAAGACAAAAAACAAAAGCCTCTAAGCACAGCTAGAGCAACAAAAGAAAAGAAGGTATAAGAGAAAACGAAAGAAACAAGCCCAAAAAGCTTCAAGAGATATAAACCAGAAGAGAGTTTTTGATAATCGCCAGTTGTTTGCAACTACGAGTATCACAGGTTCGTGATTTAGAATCACAGAATCTTGACAATCCACACTTCTCAATATAACTCCAAAAAGATGTAAATCGGGACAAAAGCAGGGCAAGAAGAAAAAAAGAAAAAGAAAACCAAGAAAACAGAAACAATCAACAAGAAATTAAAGAGATCCCGTTTCTCTTGCTTCTTTTTCGTCAGTGACAAAAGGCAACAAAAAGTCTGTCTCTTTGTCTATTTAGCAAAATGCTTCTTCCTCTGCTGCTGCTGCTTCTCAACCAGAAGATTAACAGACAAACACGGCTCAAACTCCAAGTCGATCCGTTCTTTTTTTTTATCTCTTGGCAAGATGCAAAAGACGAAACACGGCAAATGGTAATGAGTTGTTAGATCCGGCACGCAAGGACAGTGCTTCTTTTCTGTCTTTCTTTCTTTCTTGTAGTGCGGTGTGTGTTGCGGTCGTTTTGTTCGAGAGCTTGGGAGCTCGAGGTTAGTTGTTGTGTCGCGGGTAATTCTTTTTTTTGTTATTTTTGTGGCGTGTATATAATGTAATGTAAAATGATCCGAAAAAAAATGGGGGGAGATTAAATAAGCTTTAGGGGGGTGGAGTGGGTAAGGTTTGACCCTCGGAAAGTGACAAAGACCATGAGAAAAAGACTGTGAAAGAGAAAAAAAAGAAACGTCAGGTCAGTGGACGTGCTGGTAGGGCTTTGATTTAGATTTGAGAAAAAGTGTACAAAGCAATTTGAAGCTTTGGCTAAGATTGCCGTGAAGGGGCGAGAGGGGGATGAAGAGTGGGATATATGAGGGTGTGCGTCGTGCTGTTGAAGTAAATATCTATATATTCAATGGTCGTTATATTCAGGTTGGAGATGGTAAAGTCCCGTGATTTCAATCGCAGGGCAAACGATGATCGTAAATTCGTAACAGTATTAACGTAAACAAAAGATTGACCAAGATGGATTCAGTCTTTTGAGGAAATATCCTTTTTCCTTTCTTTCCTTTGCAAAAGAGAGAGAATCAAGAGTTGTATACAGGCTCCTCAAAGATTGGATCGTCTCTTTCTTATATTCAACCTTCCCCCTCCAATTACCAGGATCTCGGCAAACATTTTGTCAACCTCACGAGAATCACTCAGCGTAAATTTTTTTTCTTCTTTTGATGTTTTTCTTTGGCAGGACCAGGATCAAGCTTTCAGAGAAGAAATATCCATCTCGAAAGAAAAAAAAAAGATATAATATCTATAATATCAGGACATTATGGGTCTGCAGCTCCATTGCAGCTTTACTTGCAGATGTTAAAATGTGTACCTCAACGATTATCGCTCTTGGCCGCCACCCACCAACCCAGCAATCTTGAATATGAGTTTTGGTAAATACATGGTAAATACACACACAAAAACCATAAAAACATAGTGAGCCATGACGATATCTTGTCTCTTGCAAACTTGAGGTGTATGATTTTCCCGTCAGGGGTGCCGATCAGGCACACATCTGGGTGTGTTCCTATCCCAAGTTTTACACTAAGCTAACCCGTATGTAACCCCCAAACTTCAGCACCGCCAACCCTAACAAATCACGATGTTTTACTATGTTTTACTAAGCTATAGCGAACAACTAAACTAACACCAGCTCAATATAAACACTGTGATTCATGTACAATGACAACGACAAAGCATACACTAATGCAAATAAAAACAGACCTCTAAGCAATATATCACTATTGCAAAGTCACAACATAGCAGAAACTAGCACCTGATTATAGAGAGCAGTGCGTCATATCTGCGCTACAAAGCTCCAAAATTTACATAGATACTTTATTCCCTGGACCCAAGTATATACCGCGCTCGTTATTATATGCCTATTGCCCACACGGAGAAATATAAACCTGCAACACATGTCACCTTCTCCGCACCGCATAGATCGCCTGCTACTGATACCCGAATGCCAGTGAAAAAAGAAGCGAAAAAAAAAAACGCAATGCCAGTCGTGATCTTCTCCGGGCCATTCAGCTGACCGTTTCTACAAACCCAGGTCTAAAATATTTGTCAAGCGAATTAACTACTTCTGCAGCAAGAAAAAGATGCTCCATCACGACAAGTCCATAGATGCCTTGTTTTGACCTGGGAGGTCGAGAGGTGGTTACATGGTTGCAGAGGGTCGCATACGTGGTTGCTTTTTTTTTCTTCTGTGTTTTGCTGATCTGCGAATGCAAGCACTGAAAAAAAAAAAAAAACACTGAAGAGCGGGTTAGCCGCAATGGTGGGAGGATGGATTAGCGATGGATGTTGATCATGATGGTTATGGTGGGTGGGAATTGAAGCTCAGTGAGTTGGCAGGTTCTTAGATATGTATTTAAGGGTTGTTTAGGTCAGTCAGGGTTACCAAACTTTATTGCAATGTTCCTTCAATATGGATATCCAAGATATATAAGATGTGAGGCTGCGGCTGTGTGCAGATGTACAGCTTCAGATATTGGAATCCAGAAAAAGTGATGATGTCTCAATGACTGACTGACTTGACCCGACCGCAGCTGACATTACCATCCGCCATCACCGACGGCCCTATAATCAAACTTTATACTGACCGCCTCGGCACTTGCGAGCAGTAATTATTAAGATCATTGACCGAGGCGACACACACATGAGCTAGCACAGGACACCAATGGGCTCTTTCTCGCCATCAATACATTTCATGAACCCACAATACTAATACGCAGCAATAACATAGCCAAGTCTTTCTAAATCACAACTATATCACATTTCCTTTTTTTTCTCCCTCTCCTCCCCACCCCGCTCTGAATATTGCCCTTTCCATGGCCATTGTCATTGCTGCGACCCCTCCCACTTCATCCTCCACTAAACCATATCAATATCCAAATACGAAAACTTCACCCCCTCCTATCCATCATCATAAAGTTTTCCCTCCCCACCGCCAAACTCTAATGTACTCCATGACATCTAATGACATCACCCTCCCCAATATGCCCCCCCTCCACTGCAACCAAAACCAGCCACTGTCTCTTGGTACCAGTGGGGCCCATGAGACGAGGGGATGCCACCCTATTGCTGCAAGCTATGCTACAAGTTCCTTTGCAAGTCCTGGGTACACACATTACACATAGACCAAAAGAACCTCATCCAAAAGACCCCAGCGTTTACCTTTCCTTACTCTCCCGCTATTTTGCTCCTTCTTCTTGTCGTCCTCTTCGTCTTTGTCTGTCGCTAATATGCAATGGAACAGAAGATGCATCTGCAAAAAAGGGAGGTAAATACATCTAGTTACCCAGGGGGAGGGGAATAGGAAGCTCGCCAAAGCGTTTGCGAGAGGGAGTGGTCAGAACAGAAAAGAATATTTTTTGTTTATTAATTTTTGTCTTCTCCCTCCCTTGTCTGATGGCCAGGTACACCAACACTTTTCACCTGTATGAAGGCGGCAAAGATGGTCCTCGACAATCTCGTAGACGTTGGTTCATCGTGTACAGAATTGTCAGATCATACAAAGAATTTCATAGTTGCACACGACATACACACATACACACTCTCTATCACCTACACTGAGTCTGCTGTTAATGGTTCATCAACTAAAAACGGCGACTGTCCAAATCAGGAAGCCACGGGGGTTGTCTTTTATCAAACAATATATGTAAAAGCCTGCAAGCCATAAGCCCAGGCAGTCCCCCTTCGGTCCATCCTCCATCTCCGTTTTTGAAATCACGCCACGCCGGTGCTTTCCAGCATATTGGAATGATCGCCACAAAAAAAAAGAAGAAAAACCCCTCCCCAAAAAGGATACAACCCTCGTAAATAGTAATTCTTCATAGTGTAGCATTCAACTCGCCGACTTGCCCTCATCGCCCCCAATCCCGAAAAAATCCTCGCTGCCCTACCGCAAGGCCGCATTCCAATGTTTACCACCTCAGCTCCATCGCCACATGACCATCCTTATCCTGATTGTCGATATTGAAGGTTTATATTTATCGTATACATAATGTATAGACTTGCAGGGCACATATAGCGTTGCATACAAAAAATACCAGGCAGCACATACAGAGAGAGACTGGGAGAGAGAGACAAAAAGGAAGCAGATGACATAATGATCCTTCCCTTAAGAGGCGATATGCGCGTGGTTAAACAAGTATATTGTTCCTTTTATAGCCAATGTTGCTTGGGAGGGAGCGGGTGATGCTTGCTGCTTTGGATGCCACTGTTGCTGATTATGGATGGCGATGTATGTGTGTAGTATTTCTCTGTGGTATTCCTGTGGTATTCCTGTGGTATCCTTGGAAGCTTGAAAAGTATCCAAGGCGTTCTCAGCTTGGTTGGAAACGTGCATATGATGTCGATGATGCCCACTTGCCAGCCTACATTCACAAACCCTCAAGAAAACTACACATCAACGTACCAGTCCCCTCTCCCCCCCTTCCACCGCCTACGTTGAACATCATCAACTTTACTATTCCTTTCTGTTATCCCATCTCCTGTTTAATCTTAACCAACCTCTTCTCTTGACCTATCCCCAAAATATAAACCCTAACTGTATACGCATGTACAGACATTTCCACTTTTTTCTATCTTGTTTCTGACATCTCACATCACATCACTTCGCTAATTGTCCACCACCCGGAACCGGGCGTAAAGAGCAGAGTTCTTTTTCATGGTGAAACGTGGCGTGGTCCCCGATGTAACGGGTGTCGGAATCTTGGTGTCTAACGAGGGGACAAGGTGCAAGTACGCGGTGGTACAGGCTTTGTTGGGTTTGTGGACTCTGGGACTGCGTGCGTGCGGAGGCTGCTATAAATATATGTTCTATATACACTTGTTCATATAGAGGGTAATTTTGAGCAGCAGGTTCCTCAAGAAAAATAAATCTATCACCATTTGCTGTCTTCTTTTGTGTTTTGGTAAAGGGAGAAATGTCTAAGGAAGACCATTGACAAGTCAAATTGAAGTCTCGGGTGGTCATGAACAAATCGGGCATGATCCCAGCATGCGACGAACCCTAATCATATCGGGAGGATTGAGTTACACTGTAAACTGCCGAAGAACGCTCAAAACCTGTACTTTTGGTCAATGTTTCCAACAATCACCATCTCCGGAACAATCAATCACTGATTCCAATCTGCCAAGAACTATCTAATGCACTATGTTTTCTCCACTAAAATAATCATCTCCCATCTCTATCACTAGCCATTTCATCTCTCTTCGGTCCTGCACATCTCAGGAGAACCTTTTCTTCGTCTCTCAATAAATACAAAAGTCATGACGATTTGACTGGTTTGACTTTTTGACTTTGCTGAGTTTTTACATCAATATCCTGACATGTTCTTGTCAAAAAAAGAATGGCCGGGTTGGACCTCAGTGGGGATGAAGCTAGCGCAAGTGTGGCCGGGAACTCAGCTAAGAGTATCGTGGATTTTCATCTAGTTACCATTTTTGGTATATAGGTTGATATTTAGGATAATAATTACTGCTTGGCACACTATTTAATATAAAATTTCTGTCATACATAGAACTTGGTGAGAAAGGACTAGTGTGTAAGGTTGGAGAGTGAAGTTATTGTTGAAGATAGATGAGATGTATATATTTTGCATCACCAAATCTATATATATATACATTCTATAATTGTCATCATAATTTTAATTCCAATATCGCCTTCAACTTTCATTGTCATCACGTCCGTGATCCACGTGATATTTATCCCTACCTCCAAATTTCCTGACATCCCCAGCATGAATCTCTTCATCTCACACTCACCCGACCTGACATAACAATTAAAATAAAACGACCTCATCTCTACTCTCTAGTTTACACAGCCCGTGCCCCAACCCCAACCCTGTCATCAAAACTTCCCCAATCCAACCCAACCCATCAAACCACATCCCAACGGACCCCCGGCATTGATCAGATAGCGACAGAAAAGCCATTTGACAAATAATCAGATCGGGCTGGCTGTCAGGGATCGCTCCAGCTAACCTGGCGTATGCCCACGAGCTGTATAGAAGAAGTCCCCGTCCGTTTACCCGTCCGTGCCCTATGAGTTCGTGAGCCCGATAGTGGGAAAAGTATGTAAATAGGGAGGTTATTATTATTATTAAAAAAAAGACAAATAACAGGTTATATGCCTACCAAGAAAGTCAACGTGAAGAAGCAGAAAGGGAATGTCCAAATCGAAATGTCCGGGACTTTCGGCGCCGCCAAGATCATCATCGTCGTTGTTACTGTCGTCGGGGCGGAGGCATATAGGTAGATGCTACATGGATATACATGGAAAATGCGGGGATGTCATTGTAACTCAACGTCACCCGCCGTTCATTGTCCAATCTTTTGAACGCAGATGCAGTACCAGGGTTTGTTTATCGCGAACCTGCTCACGATACACTTCGGAAGGGTAGGTCGCACAGCAGGAGTCCATCTCTCTATTTCTCTCTGTCTCTCTGCGTGTGGTTTTCCCTCTCTCTTGACTCAAGTTAATGGTGTGCAACACAATCTGTGTCTCGATATATACCAGTACCATACCCACATTATCAGCCTGTCATGACCGTTGCACAGCCGGAAGGGGGGCGTACGTAAGAATGTACCACATGTTCCTGTACGCATAGTTTGGGGATGAGACATTGCGAGTCAAGCATGCAGCTGTGAGGAACGGGTCTAGACATGGCCTATATGTGAGAAGACCATGTGCCCTTGATACTGGTATCATGTACCTTGAATGTATGGACAGCATCGTTGGGGATCATGAGGGGAGGTACATGGCATGTGGATGTGGGCAGATTTGGGCGGATAGATGGGTGTACATGTTGTCATAATAGTGATATGGCCAGCGAAAATGTTGGGAGCGACTACGGAGTCCCTACACAATCCCGTTGCTGTCTAACCGATACTCGCCCGATCAATTCACAACGCCACATCATCCATTCTTGGTGCTATTAATACAGCGACACCTGGACATCATCGACACACATACTTTGACTACTATCGTGATACGCACTCAAATATAACTACAACACCAACTCCATATAGACCCACCGCAACACCGAGACTCACATATTTAATAGTCAGATATACAACACATAATTACATTATTCCCATCGCTTCATCATCGATGATACGCAAGTGTCTTAGGATGCTAATGGTACCGGTGAACGAGGTAGGTTAGTGTGTAAGACGGAGCGCTTAGTTGCGGATATGTTGTATTCCTCAATAGAATTGGTGGAAGATTTTGTACTATGGACTGGATAAGTCTGGCTCCTAGATCTGGACTGGTTCAGACGGTCAAGATTCTTGGTATGATGGTGGTATAGATTGTTGTGTATTGTAAATGGAGTAATGTTGAAATCAGTGAATTGGTGTATAGCTATGAAGTGTTGTCTGTTATAGAGAATGAACAATCCCATTGTTATGAACAGGAATAGATATTAGACTGGAGAAGAATTTATTGAGTGTGCAAGCATCGAGAACATCTGGACTATAGCTTAGTTAATTGAGACTGCGTATATCAAGCTTTTTACAGTATCGACGATAACATTCATCGCACGTTTCTGACACTGATATACATAGGACCGACAGGATGTGACAGAATAATTAGATCATTTAGCTGTTTAAACAATAACCAGTAGCAATTAGTGGACAATAGGACTGCTGAGGTGATTCTGATGCAAGTTCCAAGCTCTCGCCTAAATGAATGAGAACGACAGAGATGGTCAGGAATCATATATTTGACTGGGAAGCATACACAAAAGCTAAAGTTAATACTGAGATGATTCTTGGAAGTGTCATCATATGCAGACCATAGTTTATGGTGGAAATATTATGACTAGTTGCATTAAATTGTGCAAACGTCACGAGTTGGTCCCAGTTGTCTGGATAGATCATGATAATGAAGAGAAAAAGAGTTCCAACTATACGGATACATAGTATATCAAATGATATAGATATTTCTGTGACGAAACTGTTAACATGGAGAGTATTGCTCAAAATTCTTCAGAAGATTAACTCTGTGAACATGGCCTCAGGCCAAAATTTGCTGCTGTTGTTTGGTTGGTGAGTTGGCTCAGAGTCACCATCACCAAGTCAATGAAAAGAAACTAAATAACTACTGTGTTATCATTCGGATATGATAGATTAGTTTACATTACATATATTTTATATTGACAACTTAAAGATAAAGAATCAGTTGACTTATTTTCCTCACTTTGAAGCATACGTCGACAACAGATGGCCAAGTGTAACTCAATGTTTATAACATCAGTCGTGACCATATTATCTCTCAAAATTAAATTATGATATTTCCAGATAATTATAGCCATTGACATATATTTGTTATACCATGAAGCTACCAACATAGCATTGATCCCCGTTGCGACCTCAGGACATATCTGGCTTGCGACTTACTGACGACAGTCTACTTGTCAGATTAGGAAACATTATGAAAGTCAGATAACTTGAACTGATAATTAGATACATACAGACATTTACTATCGTATCATTTTATTCTTTACGCTGTCTATTGTATCAGGTCTGAATTTGATATTGATGGTCTCAATTCACACCCACGTTGTGTAACATGGTAATATTATAGGGTTCAACCCTACTGATATCATGGACCTTGCGACGGGTGACATAGGTTTCTCCACTTTCATCACATTACTTGCATAATATAAGACCGATCAATCATCTCTAGAACCCATAATCTGACACAAGGCATGCTAAATTTCACATTCAAATTATCCATTCACTAATGACGTGGGCGCCCCTCACAGGCTAAGGCGCCACGCCCAAGGAATGACAATGACATGTCTGTAGTCGTGGACCAATCAGATTTTCCGTTAGAGTACCACCTACGCCCTGAGACATGGCTTTCAAATACTTGTTAAAATCTGCCAATTAGGACGAAAACGCCAACGGCGTACAAACAAATATTAAAGAAATATTTATAATCTCCACGGGTATTGCTGATTACTGGTATAGCATGCAGAATAACTGTGGCTGTGGAATTCAAGGTGCATTCGCTTGTAAGGTAAAGTTGTAGCGAAGGATATCCAATGGCAATGGCTGTAAATATGTATATATACATATATGTACATGCGTACACTCAAAAAGGCAAGAGGCAGACGGTAGGCCGCTGGCTTTTTAGACGTGGAAGTTGCCGGTTTATCCAGGGCAGGATTTGACTAGTAGGTGGATGAAGGGGAGGGGAGGGGAAGGGATGTCGTCAGCGATGCATAGATGCATAGGGTGGTGCATTTTTCTCTTGAAACAGACCGCAGTTGGCCCAGCCAGGGCCGAACAGTATTTCGGTCAGTAATTTGGTGTGAGGGCTCTAGAGTCTAGAGGGATGTGGCTGGGGGGACATGACAGAATGGTGAGGTGATGTAGAAAAGTCCAGAAGGGATGGCTTACCTGGTGATGTTACCGATCAGGTAAGAAAAAAAAATCCTACCTACAAAACAACGAGACTGATAATGTTGGCACCTGGAAGCTTAAAACTTTGGGTACTTTGTACCATGGGAAATAACTGTATGAGGAGATATCGGACAAATAATAACGGACACCTCGGGTGGTGATCTAATTGCCGAATCCGATACTACAACGCAACCAGCCAAATCACAAAGCAAAAAACATTCAATTTCAGCTAAACCAAGACAAAAAAAACAGCAATGATAAACGACCCTATAAATGCCATCACAGCAATAACATTCTCATCATCTTTACACGGCGGCAGCTTTGACATGTCTTATAACGCCATCAAGCACTCAGAAAATCCATAGATAACATTGCCAACCACCAGTATGCGCAAACCAGGCTTCAAAAAGAGCCAAGAAAAAGAAAGATGAGCCCATTGTCCTATACAGGATTAACCTTATGAGCTTTTTTTTTCTTCTTTTCTTCTAACCTTTCCGCAGTGGTTGAGATTGGAGCCCTTGCATTGCTCTGGGATACAAAATATGCGATTTTGGTCTTTGCGTTCTTTGGTAGCCGGGCTGGCCTCAGATTATATTTGACAAGAAGAAAAACAAGAGTCATATTTGAGCTGGTTGTTGGAAAGTTGAGATGGTTCTTTAGAGTAAAAACAACCGGGGAGCCGGTTTAGTAAACCTTAGACTGAGGGTCCTCCTATGTTACGCATCGAGACTTAACATTCTTGGACCAGAGTTGGTGTTAACAGATGGCACAAATGTGGACTACACATGAAATATTATGGCTAAAGATCTTTTGGCGCCATTTGTTTAGCTGGTCGAAATGACTAAGGTCTTCACCGACTTGCCGTCTGCTTGCATCATGTTGCTGTCTATTTAGATTAAGGACAACCCCCTTCTCAGTGCCGAGGGCAAAGGGATCGCGGATTGCATATATAGCATGCAACAGCCGGCAATCCGCATACAGGTACTATAAAGAGGAAGAACCAAGTATGATGTTTGGGATTGAGGATCATGTAATGTGAGGACACAATCTTGGTTGTTGATGTCGAATCTGCCCTAGACATGCCACACGATAACTCCATCGTCAGCTTTCTCCTGATCCCTTGTCTCAAAAAGCAACCTCTTACATGTAGGCTTGGGGCTTGTTACCATGGAAAGAAGATGGCCAACTGGCCACCCAGACTCGTTAAGTATGTAAGAAGAAGAAGAAGCAAAAGGGCATAAAGGTAACTAAAAGGTCAATGTTCTATGATAGAACAAAGATCCCGACAGCTGTAGGCCATCTCGTCGATGAAATACTGGCAGTTCCGAGCTCCCACAGGGGAAAAAGGGAGCAGAGGAATGGGATATGGGCGTCGTTCATGACTTGCTTGGGATGGGGATGAGCAATTGAGCGCTTCACCGCTTCGATAGCTGCTACAAAGGGGAGGCAATGGCAATAGATGGATGGTGATTGTGACAGAGTGATGGAACTTGTAGAGAATCGCGGGTGCTGGCAACTATCGTCATCAAGTTGTGGTAATGTGTTCGATTCAAATAAGTTTGCCGGTATCATAATATAAGTATAATGTTTGATGTTGGCCAAACACTGTCGATGCTGGTCTATCGATCGCCTAGACTTTTCCCTTAGAGGAGCATCATCCGTAATCTCCTTGCAAGCTTTTCTCTGAATACGACTAAGAGTCCTAGTCTGGGATTTGACAGGCTTCTATACATCCATGTAACAATTGTAACTCTCTTAAAGCACCTAAAGCCGGATGTTTCTATTGCCTTTTGACTCGTTAGTCCGGCTCTTTGACCCGCCCCTGTCGCAACAACAAGAGCTCAGAGCCTAGAGCAATGGTTCAGAGGTGAACATGAAAGTGAGCACAGGGCAATGGAATCACAGGAAACAGGCCATCTTCAGCATTCGATCATCATCACAGTGAATCAGGCATGAAAATTCGCATCACGAAGTGATAGTCTGAAGGGGTTTCTTGGAGCCATCAGAGGTGTCCTTCCGCGCATGACGACACGAAGTCTTTTGCTGACAATTTTGTGTTGAGATGCATGGTGATAAGATGGTGTTGTCATTTGACATTGTACAGAAGCTAAGTGACATACGACATTTGGAGGGCATCCAATGGAACGGTCCGAAAAAAAAGAAAGATTATACATATAAAAACCCCAAAACTTGCCACTGCTAGTTGAATACTTATTGTTCACTTTTTGATGATGGGCCGACTTACCTAACAAGGATATCCCTCAGCCTTTAGCTCGTGAATGAGTTTCCACTGATACCGGCAGACGTTGAGTAACAAGTCGCCCTTTGGCCGGTGATAAGTGATGGATAAAAGTTCCATCTGATGGTTCAAATAAAATAACAACTTGTAGACCAACAAAGTAAACACGGTACCACATATGAACGACACATCGAGACACAAATCGACAATTCCAGATGGGTGCATGAAGTCGTACTTCTTTGATGCTCTTGGCCTTGCCATGTCGGCCATGACCCAGCCTAGGTTTCCTCCCTCTCGCTTAGCTCCAGTCTCAGGCGTCAGATGTACAGTGAATGTCACCAACTATAGAGCATGTAAAGCAGCGCACGCTTCAACCGCCCTAACTTACCACTAGCGGCCACCAGGTTTTACAGGTAGCTGGCCAACCCTTCACCGAGATAATAACCACTTCTGATAAGCAGCCAGGAAAACTCTTCTGTGGCCAAACTCCAGTTCATCAAAAATGCCAATTTGACTGCAACGGCCTCCTTGAAATAGTGAAAATCTATATAGGAACAGCTCTGACCAATTGCCTAATGCCTGACTGACCGACTGTTTCTACAGCCAGATTTTGCCATCTGCTGACGGCTATTTTTTTCTAGCTCTGTGCCACGCCCCGGATTTCCTTCTCTTTTCTTCTCTGCTCCATCCCAAATTGCTGAAAGAACGTCCGACTTAATCGTCGTTACTCACTCTACCAATCACCACACCCAAATCCCAGCTGAGAGCCATCAACACACACACACACACACACATATATATATATATATGCACATTCGGCCATGGCCAGCATCGTAAGTTATCCAAACAGCACATCTT
Source organism: Ambrosiella beaveri (assembly GCA_030294605.1). Lineage (NCBI taxonomy): Eukaryota > Fungi > Ascomycota > Sordariomycetes > Microascales > Ceratocystidaceae > Ambrosiella > Ambrosiella beaveri. The sequence goes on from JARQWA010000056.1 coordinate 30,444, forward strand.
TTCATAAATTCAGCGAGTGAGGGAGTCGAAGCGCCCAGCCGTCTTTACCCCCCCCCCATCCCATCCCATCCCATCCCAATCACCCCCCCAGTACACGAGAAAAAAAATGAATGTCCACTGTCGAAGCAGCTAAAAAAAGCCTGTTCAGCCAAGTCTGGCAGTCGACCAACTACGCCTTCCAAACCCAATCTTAAAAAAACCATTGCAGCCCAACCCCATGACACTTGGTGCAATTTCCCCCTTCCATCACCTACAAGTAGACATCAGTGCCCACACACAAAATCCACAGCCTTGGCTTGGAGCCTTCTCTTTTGTCCCCACTCATTGTCCCAGCAAAGCACTACCCCATCGTCCATCATCACGATCTCCGCTAGAAACATCATCGTCAGCCCCCCTGATATTTTAAACGAGTCAGCTTTTTCTTTTCGCTATTTGGTCTCGGGGTTTGTGTTGCTTTCTTTTTGTAATATTTATCTTCACTCTTTGAATCAACTCGGTGTCGTCTTTGACTCAATCAGCCCCGCTCGCTCGACGCTGCTCAACATCCGACTCCTCACTTGACCTTCTTCACATTGTCAATTTTCTTCGCCGTTACTAACCATGGCGCCTCCTCCCCAACAGGATCTTCGTGTTGGTAACAAGTACCGTATCGGTCGTAAGATCGGTTCTGGTTCGTTCGGTGATATCTACCTGGGCACCAACATCATCTCTGGCGAGGAGATTGCTATCAAGCTTGAGTCCGTAAAGGCCAAGCACCCTCAGCTTGAGTATGAGGCCCGTGTCTACAAGTCTCTTGCTGGCGGTGTCGGCATCCCTTTTGTCCGCTGGTTCGGTACTGAGTGCGACTACAATGCCATGGTTCTCGATCTTCTTGGCCCTTCTCTGGAGGATCTTTTCAACTTCTGCAATCGCAAGTTCTCCTTGAAAACTGTCCTGCTTCTAGCCGACCAGCTTATTTCCCGTATCGAGTACATCCACGCCAAGTCTTTCATTCACCGTGATATCAAGCCCGACAACTTCTTGATGGGCATTGGCAAGCGTGGCAACCAGGTCAACGTTATCGATTTTGGTCTGGCTAAGAAGTACCGTGACCCTAAAACCCACTTCCACATCCCCTACAGAGAGAACAAGAATCTCACTGGTACTGCTCGTTATGCCTCCATCAACACTCACTTGGGTGTCGGTAAGTAATCTTGGACTATTCAAACCTGAATTGTCAGTTTCAGTTATGCTAACTATCTACAGAGCAATCTCGCCGTGATGACATGGAGTCTCTTGGTTACGTTATGCTATATTTCTGCCGTGGCTCTCTCCCTTGGCAAGGTCTGAAGGCTGCTACCAAGAAGCAGAAGTACGATCGTATCATGGAGAAGAAGATGACCACACCTACCGAGGTCCTGTGCCGTGGCTTCCCTAACGAGTTCGCCATCTACCTCAACTACACTCGCTCCCTGCGTTTTGATGACAAGCCCGACTACAGCTACCTCCGCAAGATTTTCCGTGATCTGTTCGTCCGCGAGGGATTCCAGTATGACTATGTCTTTGACTGGACCGTCTACAAGTACCAGAAGAACGCCGCCGCCATCGCTCAGCAGACACATAATCCCGCCGATGCCCAGCAGCAGCACCGTGGTGAGTCTCGTCGGTAAATGGCACACACAAGCTGGCCAATTTTAACTCGTGTTTACCCTAGCTTGAATGATCGATCCCATGGTCATACCCAACGATTAGCGTGACGCTCTGCTACTACGAGATGCTTACTTGCAGCTTCCTAGTACGGTCTTATACTTTTTTTTTCTTTTCCTCATTATTACTTCACCAAGGTTGACCTGGACCAACTATCTGTGATCAAAAATAAGCCCTTCTGGGGCTAGTTTTTGCGAATGGATAGGGTTCTTGAGCTTCCAACACGCAGGTACGCTTGACATCGAATTTAGCCTCTGTTTGAGGCTATATCCGGCAAACCATTCCACATCTTTTCTACGTTAAGCTTTCTCAAAGAGTATGGCGGTCCTTTTGTTGTCATGCACTGCTGTTGAATGCTTCGCCTTTTTGCCACATCGAGACGTCCTCCTATCCCTTTCAGCTTGGTCTACATCTTCACAATATCTGCTGATGTTTTTCATACGGGGGAGGGGAGCATCTCATTCCTACTCATTTTCCTATTGTTTTATTTCCTTGCGACTTGGCCTGGACCACATGGTCGTCTCTTTTTATTTCTGGAGAGGTATATCGAGGTTGACGGGTGTACATTTGGCTCATTTGGGAGTCTGTACCATTTTGTCACGACAACATTTTCATCTACCAATTTCTCGAACAACTTCACTTTACCGGATACAGAGGCGACGTGTGCTCTAGACGGCATGTCGGGTATCCGTGATGCGTCACGGGTACCCAAGGTTTGCCATTTGGGGTTGACCGAATGATATTGGATGCCATAGGATACCTTATTGGGGTCCTCAGTGTGAATGATGCTGCTTTCCTTCACTTTGCAGTATCTGCCACTTATGAGCTCCGGACTTAAATAGGATGACAGTGGACTTTCCTTGTTTTTGCTTGTTTTAATCCGTTTTTGTCTTTATTATGCTCTGCTCTTTGATTTTTGATTTTTGATTTTTGAAGTATCTTGGACGTTTCCTCTTTGGTTGCGTACACCTACTAGAATGTCATGTCTGTTTTTGCATCATTATTCTTTTCGATGTGAAGCTGTCTTTGTCATTTGGGTCGGGATAATTGGAACTTCTTAACTAGGGAGGATCTTCGTCTATTGGTATCCATTGGGTGTTCCATTTCCTGGTGGGATGGTTCATTTGATACCTGGCAGACGGGCTTCGATTGCAAGTTGTCCTTGATATAAGCTGATACCGTGAATACGAATCGATTGGGTTATTGTGGATCGATGTAGATGATAGCATGATCTATTGACTAGTGTTCATTCTTTTGTACGCCCGACAGTGGTATGCGTCATCTTAACTGAACTACCTGAACTTATGATTTCTAAGTTAGTACTTCTAATATACATATCACGCGGCCTTGAGCGATCTCCTACTGTCTAAGGTGTCTATCGTTCTGTACCATTGTGAATATATGGCTTGATGAACACCCTTATTGGTTGTATTGATTCATATGTGTGTCACGTGATGCAACGCCAACAAACTTGGGGTTGCAATCGGATATTGCAAAGTGGACAATTAATGAAGGTGATGCACGAGGGATTTGAGAATAGGTTACCCGAATTCATGTTACCGAGAAATATAGATATTCAAAATGGCTGAGTAGATAACAAGAGACAACATGATGTCAAATATACACATACATCTCCGCATTCCCCTCCTTCGCTTGCGATCCCTTCCAGCTCCTGTTGCTTATTGCATTAAAACTGCATGAGATGTAGGTGTGCAGAAAGTCTTTGAGAGAGAGGTCCGGATAATCCCGGAGGTATTTACTGATTGTAATTAACTGAGCTTGGCGAGCTGGTGTATAGGTATGTTGGAGGGAGTGAATTGGAGAATTGAAGCATCTCAATATATCTACAAGCGGCAGTTGCTTTTGAAAATCTACATCGTCACCTGACAAGATATTCTCAACGAAACCCTAGTTCAACCTTGCTGTGAAGAACTCTTAGCCGTAAAGGGAAATCTGTTGCGTAATGTTCAGTGGTGTTTGATGACCTATCTTTCTTTTGCTCATATTGTGTTAAATCGAGTCCGCCGATAAATCTATTGTGAGTGCATCCTCCTGCACACAGGCCATTCAGTCCCGCAAGACTTTTTTTTCTTGTTTGATTTCCTTTTTTCTTTTTTTTCTCTCGGCCTATGAAGTCGTTGAGGATGACTCGGTGAATATTACTGACAGGTTTACATACTCTTCCCTTTTGCCTGTTATCTGTCTGACCTTGGCCTATCATAAGCCTTCGCTGTCGTTTGCCCCGAACTCTCGTGAAGTTGGTAGATTGAATTGCGGTCGACTGAGGGTCTAGGCTTGGCCCCACGGACTAGAGTGGATATTAGACTGGTACCGCGCTGAGACCGACTTGTACATATCAATCAATAGTGCCACGGAATCCCCATCATATTCACACCTATCATATCACGGGCTTGCAGCGTTTGGATATTTCACGCTTGGGTATGACCTGACAAAGAGCTTTGTGATTAAAGGCTGCTGATTACTTATTTTTTGTTCTCTTTTTTTTCTTGTCATACAGATAATTTCATCGCTTACGCAAGTCCACCGCTTGGCTCACTACGACGTCATGGCGTCTGGCTCGTCAGATAACTTGGGTGTTTCTTCCCTTTCTATTTCTTCCGGGACAACATCTAATGAGAACAACGACGACATGATGAAGCTGGACTTGTTGATATTGACGTTCAACTGCGCAAAGGCATTTGTCGACGTTGGCGTTTTCGCAACGCATTTGCACGAGGCCCTGTCCGGTGATGCCGCGCAGTTGCCCGAGGTGGTTGTCTTGTAAGTTTTTTTAAGTTTTTGTCCCCCTTGTTGTGTGATCGCATCATGGAGGGCAAACAAAGCTCCTTAGCGATTTTTTTGGTCTTCCCAATCGGACAAAAACGGGCGGGATGGGAGTAAATAGTAGTGGTGGTAGCAGTGGTTGTTTGCCGGAGCTATATATATTTAGTTGTGGTTATTGGATTTGCTGAAGTCGCACAGCAGACTCAGGCCCCACCTGTTACCGGATCCATCTCGGGTGGATGTTGAAAGCTGACTATTCTGATAGCTCACTTCAAGAGGTGGCACCGTTGCCACATTCGTTCATTGGAGGGTCGTTTTTGGAGCCTTATCTTTCGAGGTTTGAGGAGGCGTTGAATTTGGCGGCGGTTAACGTTAGCACGAGTGTCAGTGAGGATGAGCAGTCATTTCCGGGCCGGCCGTATGTGCTGATGAAATCTCATAATGTGGGGATGACAGCAATATTGTTGTTTGCACGGGATCCGACGCAATTTTCGCCGGTTGAAGTTGCCGAGATTGGCTTTGGTGCGGCAGAGATGGGGAATAAAGGAGCAGTTGGGTTCCGGACAGTCTACTCTCGAGACACGGCCGAAGCAACAACAGAGTTGACCTTTGTGGCAACTCATCTCGCTGCCATGGAGTGGAATGTTGCGCGGAGGAATGCCAATTGGCATAGCATCATGCGGGCCCTGACCTTCTCGGATCCAGAGGCAGTGGTCAAGGAGTTTGGCGAAGATGCTATCCCCGAGGAAGGACCCGAAGGTGTGGATGAGGATGGCGAGGATATTGGTTTGCTGGTACAAAGACATCGAGACAGCAGGAAGCTGTTGGATGATAACTTGCATGATCTCTCGGTCTTCAAGCCTTCCTCACATTTGTTTCTGGCAGGCGATTTGAACTACCGGATCGCCACGACACCACCTCCGCCCAATGCTGTCTTCCCTTCATACGATCGGAACGCACCAGATCAGTTTGAGAGATTCCTACCACTCGATCAACTCTCCCAAGAACGCAAAGCTGGTCGGACCCTCCACGGTCTGTCGGAAGCCCCCATCCACTTCCCACCCACCTACAAATACAAAGCCCTCCTACGGACAACACCTTCATCTGAACCCGAACTGTCTGTCCCGGCCGTCTTCGCCCAACACCGATACCCCGCCTGGACAGACCGTATCCTCTATCTCGACACCCCCTCCTGGCTCCAAGAGTCTCCATCACCCCCTGAGATCACTGTCACCCGCTACGACTCGCTCCCCCTCATGCGCTCTTCTGACCATCAACCCGTCTACCTGCGTGCCCTGGTCCCTCTGATCCCGCCTACCACCATGCGTCCACCACCAGGAGTCACCGATGAAACTCCTGACCCATCGATATCAGAGGAAGATGCTAGGAAGATAGCACTGTGGCGGGAGGACCCGCGGGTGCGGTTGCCGGTTGGCATTGAGCCGGAGGCGTGGGGGCGGCGGAGGGCAGGGAGACGGAAGGAGTGGATTGTGGGGTGGGGGAGTGCAGTGTGGGGTACGCGGCAGGGTGCGGTTGTGTTGGGAGGGGTATTGGTTATTTTGGGGGCTATCTGGTTGGGGTGGCAGGTGCTTATGGGCTAAGGGGGAAGAAAATAATGATAATGTTCTACAAGGGATTTATAGAAGTTTATATATATATATATATACCTGGATTACGTACATACATTCGTCATTTGTATCAATAATGGGCATCCGGTGAATCCAGCCGGTGCGAAGTCATGATTTGATGGGGGGATTCTATCTGGTGTATCTCAATCATCTCTTCTGTATCGAGCCAACTCAAGACATGGAAAAGCAAAAGCAAAACAAGGTGATAATCCCATTCCGTTACCTTCCCAATTACCATTCATTAAAAAAAGAAAAAAGAAAAAGAACCCTCAAAACGCCCTGTATCCCCCCATATTACCACCCATTGTTGTCTCCCCTCGAACAAACTAAACAAGAAAAATAACGAAACCCCAAAAATCAAAAATCCGCAAACTCCTCTTCGTACTTCTCAGCCATCTCCGCCGTATACTCATCATGCCGCCCGTCATCCTCCGGATACACATCGAAACACGACGCATCCCCCGGCCACCTCAGCCTTGGGACAATCGGCGCCTCGTACTCCTTCCTATACACCCGATCCCAATCAATCCCCTTGAAGAACTCATGGCACTTCACCCGCGAGGCCCCGCCGGCAATGTTGCCGAGGCGCTGCGTCCGGTTGGCGGTGCATAGTTGCAGGATGATATCCTGGGCTGCGGGGGACACGGGCGGCTTGGTCGGGAAGCGGATGGGATCTTCGAGGATTTGCCGGTAGATTTCGAGTGGGTTTTGGTGCCAGAAGGGGGGATAGCCGGTGAGGAATTCGAAGATGAGGATGCCGAGGGCCCACCAGTCGACAGCACCGGTATGGCCCTTGTTCTGGATAACTTCGGGGGCAAGGTACTCTGGGGTGCCGCAAAGTGTGTATGTTTCGCGCGCATACGGGGCATAAATTTCAGGCTCCGGGGTTGTCCCATGGAGCGCTGAGTCAAGGGAAGGATTTTCCTTACGAGCCTCTCTCTCCGCCACCGCCGCTGGGTTCATCGGGACCTCGCCATCTGACACATTATGTCTACCGCTGAGTTTCTTCGCAAACCCAAAGTCGACCAATTTGATGTGGCCCTGTGCGTCCAAAAGGATATTCTCCGGTTTCAAATCACGGTATGCGATGCCATCTTGGGTCTCGTGCAGGTGCTCAAGGACGAGAACAATCTCGGCTGCGTAGAAGCGGGCGGCATGCTCGTCAAAGGTTTTGTAGCGACGGAGGTAAGTAAAAAGTTCGCCACCAGGAATGTAATCGAGGAGCATGAAGAGGCGGTCGAAGTCGGAGAAGGTGCCGAACAGGCGGGTGATGAAAGGGTGGCCGGAGACGTCAGTGAGAATGGACCGTTCGTTGCGAATGTGCTCGACCTGTTTGAGGCGGATGACTACGGTGGAAGGCGATGTCAGTTGGTGGATATATGTGCTACAGAATTATGCAAGACTTACTTTCAGTTTTGCGGAGGATCTTGAGGGCGTAGACTTCGTTGCGATTACTTAGTGTTTCCACTGCCGGCTTCACCAAACAAACTCTCGCAAAAGTCCCCGTTCCCAAGGTCCTCACTACTAGGAAATCTTCCTTGTTCAATGGGATTTTATATCGGCACTTCTCCTCGATTGAATAGTTTTGTTTCAATGGCCCTTCAATCGGTTTATGCGGCACCGAGTGATGATTCACTGGCAAAGTGTTGTTATCTGGCGGCGGTGTCAAGTCTTGGAATGGTGACAGTTTCCCAGTGCTGCATTCCACAGATGTGCATTTGCTGGAACATGACGGTGATATCAAGCCGGTGGACAGACTGGAACTGTATTGCGACGGCGAACTGGTGGATATCCGTGGCGGCTTCGCCACATCTGTGGACATCTTGCATTGCCAGAGCATCACAACAACAGCCTCCCAAAGGGATATCCCACAAAATAGTCGTAGTTGTCGAGATATCGAGATTGTCGCGTTGCCTGTGACTGTCGTTTGCACAAGCAATTACTCGTATAAGTATGCAACGCCTGTCTAGGGTCTAGGGTCTAGGGTTATTTGGAGACGGAATAGTTTTGCGACGTGATGGGGACCGGGTGGGTGCCGGGGGGTGGTATATGATATAAAAATGGAGGATGCGGATGGGTTTTAGCCGGGTGACGAAGAGAAGTCGGAGAAATGGACTTTGCAGAATGGGCAAAAGGACGAAGAAATGTCGGAGGTGGCGAGTTAAGACAGGGAGGTAATTATTAGGGGAGAGTTGCAAGTCGGTGTATGAGACGGGGGTATCTTATCGTAAGACAGGAAACGGACGGTACAATGGAATGAGATAAAAAAAAATAAAGTTGAGGAAGCGTAGCGAATTATCGGATTCGTGATGCTGCTGACCTAGCCACGCCTAGATCCTGCCGAGACTGATGCGCCAGATTTAGGGAAAATAAATGATGCATCCAATATAAATTAGGGAAAAAAAGGTACCAACTCCAGAGTGATGCCAAGTATAAATTTGCATGTGATAAAAGCAAAGAAATGAAAAAGGGGGAATAATCGAAGCCACGACTATTTCAAGACCATTGGCAAATAGTGAGCTTGGTATATGCGATCGTTTATTCGCGGCTGACTTTTTAGGCGATATATTGGGAAGAAAATGATTAAGACTTGTAAGTGAGACGGTCACCAGGGTCTTGGTCTTTTATATCGTATTGTATTGGTGGGATATTTTGGGTCAGATGAACAGAAAGATTCCGATAGGATGTTGGAGGTATCGTGAAAGGAGCAGTAAGTCAATGTATATAGAGGCCAACAGTTGGAAAATGATTAGTATAGGCGGCCAATAAAAAGAGGGCAACGATGATGATGATATGATGTTGGTGGTCAATGACAGTTAAAAAGTGGATATATCAACGTCAAGAAGTTTATCAGGCGATTGATGGCTTGACAATGTCGAGGAGCATGGATTCGGTCCGTCGTTTTGCATGAGTGAGCGAGTGGGTTGCAGGTTTGCGAATGATGATTTTTGGTATTTGATTGCTTTAGTGAGGTTTGGGGGGGAAAGCTTGTTTGACGGATGTCGATCTGGAAAAGGGAAGCGAGAGACGAGAAGGAGATCAAGGAATTCGAAGCGACGACGGAATGATAAAAGAGTGACGATCGTAGAAAAAAAGATTGGAAACGGGGGTTGGAACGATGGGGAGAGAAAGTATGATGTTCGCATGAAAAGGGAAACAACGAAAGATGTAAATCAAAAAAGGAAAGAGAAGTGAAAAAAAAATATTCTTTGAATATCTTCCCTCTTCGTCTTGAAACTTGACAAAAAGGAAACAATCTTTCAAATAGTCTAAATTTGCTTCGCCGCGACTAATATCTCGCCGTGTATGCGAATTCATTTATCACAAACCACCAATCAATAAACCAACCATTCGCTTACCCCTACTCGTCAAAGAAATGAAAGAAACAAAAAAAACAACACACAATCCCTCTCTAGAGCCTCCTCGCCATGGCAATCCAACCCCGGGTTGTCAGGACACACAACGCAACCTGACAGCCGGCACTGTCTAACCATTGTTTCCACACCACGGCTGCGTTTCATGGGCGCGGAGGGTTCTCTGGGCAAAAGATACAAGTTCGTTCCTGATGCGACGTGGTTTTGGGTGCTTGAGTGTTTGAGATAGGAGTAGGGGGAAAGGTCTCAGATGTTCACGGACGGGATGGTATCTTGTTCATTAAGTGGAAAGGCACTTCGTGGTGGACGTTTTGATGTGATGTTGGAGTATGGCCACGTCTGCTTGACTGTGTCGTTGTCACAGTCTTACAGCATGAAGTCTCCTTGTTGCATAAGTGGCGTCCCATCTAAATATTGGATTGTGCCAACTCTAAGCCATCGACTCATTTATCTATTGCCTTATCGGTCCAGCTAAAGAGCATGCATACACCAGCACTACCCGCCAACCGACTGACAGCGTTTAGACCACCTATTGTCCCTTTTCCACCACAAATAATTCCCAAATACCCAATTGCGAAACAGCTTTTCGCTAATTCTTGTGGCTTTGGCAGACACTGCTGGTTTTGATGGTAATTGAAGGAGGCCAGTGTGGAACAGCGAGAGGCGGTTTGGTTAGGGTTGGGGTTGTACATGGATGATTGGCTTATACAAATTGATAATGGGTAAGGCGAAGCTGAATTTTTTTTGTGGGGTGGCGGGTTGACGTCATAAATGACTAACCACAAATAACTGATAGAATGTGAATGTGTAAAAGAAGATGTGATATGAGTTATATATAACTGAGTGGCAATGAGCTTATGGATTCCGTGGGGCTTGAAATAGGAGCAATGTTACACAGCTGGTGTAGGATCTAAGTTGATAGACTTCATGTAGTTTGAGTATATGTAAAACAACAAGAAGCAGAATATCGAGTTTCGTGTCGCATACATCATATGAGCTGATTAGTTTTCGTAATTTATGCTTCTTGGATTCTAGAATGATTGATTTTCCATCATTTGTGAGATAATCCAATATAAACGAGATCACGTATTAAAATTATGATAATCTGAAACGATCTTTGTTGGCATATCCCAAGTCCGCCAGCATCAGATGTTGTTGACGATCTCTCATAGCCATTCCAGAAACATTGAACATAATTTCTGAGGGGCTATATAATAGGCCAATGACAGAAGCAACACAACTATCTCGAATTTCTACCACATGGATATTGCGGTACCGTCAAATTTCATTTTAAATACGCCAAATCGGGAAATCGATTTCACTGACGTCATCAAAACTAAAAATTACATTAACCCTTTTCGCTGTTTTGCATGCTTACTCGTCATTGTTATCTTATCTGAGCTACTGCCCCTCATAGGCGGTGAGCGGGGCAGTACCAAGTTTCTTGCTTGCCGTGGTGGTCTGTGCACTGACGGTCAATATATATCATGAAGTATAAATTGGTCTTTGTGTGGACTCGTTGAAAGCTTCAACATCAATAGAGTATGATATCCAAAGGACGGTCGTGATGCTGGAGGAATTAATTAGAATATAATACAAATGGATTGGCGTAAACACAATGTGAAATGAGCTCTTGACTAGGCCTGACTGGACTCTTATCTCTTGTGATTTCGACAGCTTTCCTTGAGGCTGCTGATCATATTTGTGGCCCCTTTTGTGACATCGCCACTAGAGTGCTCAGTCGACATGGGTGATCATCTTCCCAATTTCACGATATCATTCTGTCCATTCAATGTTGCCTCGCTCCAGATCAACAATACACACATCTCTCAAATCTCGTGTCATCCGGTGACACGGAGATCTCGTTACTGCAGTCCAACAATTACCCGCTGAACCGAGCCTACCTGCCCTATAAACCCTCACTAACCCTTTCAATTGCCAACGCCTGTGCCTCTGTTACAGCGCTTGTCTCATACACTTAATGCCCTTTTATGCCCTGAAAACCGCATCAACTACCGCTGTTTTCTAAACCCCTTTGGCCCCTCTTCCCTCAAACTTGACGTCAATCTCTCTACCTATATCATGTGTTTGCCCTCGAGCGAGCAGCAATCACCATTGACTCAAAAACAATGCTCGGAATCGGCGGCCACACAACACACGACACCCCACCGAATCCTTTTTTTCATTTTCCTATTCTTGCTTTTTGTCACCTCCGTCTTTTGATAGACTCTTCAACCTCCATTCTCCACCCGTAAATCCACCCATCCAGGTACGTTGTAACCGTTACCCCATTCACCCATCTTCAACCAATTCCGCCTCCTTCTCCTTCGCCGCCTCCGAAGCTATCTGTAATCTCAAAGCTCCATTTCCAGCCATAACTGCCACCAAGATCCTCACTTCCCGTAATCCTTTTGTCGGCCCCACTCTATATCTGGAAAATGTGCCGGCTGCCCTCTCGGGAAAACCCTCAGTAAACCCTTAAGCCTGGAAGAAGAATTACTAACTGATCAAATCAAAATCCAGACAGATCGCAGCCCCCCCTTCTCCTCCCCAGCTTACCTATCCTGTACATGTACGCAACATACACCGACTACATCGATCGTTCGGCCCTCCCTCGCAGCCTCCATCACCAGGCGTTTTTATCTGTTCTTCCAAAAAATCTCGACATATCTGCACCACGAACCTGACAGCCTCGTTGCACCTACTATATTTGATCAAAGTCGCATACACCTGCTTGTGTTTGAGGAAGGAAGCTGTTCCTGAGCTGTGGGAGATTTTCCTTTTTTTTTGCACCTTGTTCCTTAAAGTGAACCTATCGCCAGATTACAAGTCCCCCACCCACAAGCTATTTGCTCTGGATCCAGAAAAGAAAGCGACGACTACAATACCGGAGTTGCTATTCTTTCAAGAGCACACACACAATCTGTGTTGCGTTCTGCTTGACAAGATAAATTGATCCAACGCATGGTGGTGCCGTGGCTTCTTACTTGACGGAGTGGCTAACAGGTAGCTAGAGCTCGAGCTCTCAGAGGCTTACCTGATATCACGACCGAAGAAAAAAAGAGGGACACCGAAATCGCCATCGAATACCCAATCAGCTCACGGAACTCTTACCGGACTCCGAGTAACAGACACTGAGAGCCCGCACATATAGCGACTTCGACGTAAGCCACAATGCTCAACCTGTCAAATCTCGTACAAAAGGCGCAGGCCTTGATTGACCCCTCCGTGGGGCTCAGTCTCAACCGGTCGCCCGATTCCGACTCCACATCCGACAAAGCGACCTTGTTCCAGGCCCAATTCCGTCTGCCATCTTCCCAAGCGCCCATGTTTGAAATTAATGCCGAGCTGATAATTCCACCGGCAAATGCCACACATGGAGACAAGGACCACGATCGCGGTTACAGATATGCTGGAAAGCTCCATCTCAGCGAAAGTTTTATTGCGTTTTCTACGACGCCGACCAGTTTTGTGCAGTCGTCGTCAACAGCTACGTCACAGTTGTTTACGGGACAGACGCACGGTGGTGGACCTTCGGGCAATGGGTTTACGTTTCCACTATGTGCAATCCGCAGAGTTGAGCGACTGAACAGCCAGCAATTCCAGTATGCTCTGGCGATCACGACGTGGAACGGATTCATGCTTGAAGCTAACAAGAGTGGAATGACGTTGCCTGGAGGTCCCGGTGGTGGCGATGCTCGCGAACAAAGATTCACCATTTACTTAGCTGGATCACGGCAGGCATGTGAGCGGTTTTGTGACGGATTAAAACGGGGACTTCGTGCAGGTGTTGTGAGTGTGGCCAAGATGAAGCGGGTGGCTTCTGAGTGTTACTCGGAATACCTCTTACTACCAGCTGAGAAGAAGCCAGCCACTGCGCCGGATGCCGGTCTAGGTGCCATCTTCAGATATCCCGGTGATGCGAAAAAGCTTCGTGACCGTGCCAAGATGCGGTTATGGACAGAGTACTTGCGGGACAACGGTCGGAATATTACACTGATTCGTCAGCCAACGTTTCACAAGCTCATCCGTGTTGGTTTGCCCAATAGATTACGTGGTGAGGTGTGGGAGTTGACGAGTGGGTCTCTGTACTTGCGGCTGGAAAACCCCACACTGTACACCGATACACTAGAGAAGAATGCGGGCCGCGAATCCCTAGCGATTGATGAGATCGAGAAGGACCTGAACCGGAGTTTGCCCGAATATCCTGGATTCCAGAATGAAGAAGGCATCAACCGGTTGCGACGAGTGTTAACGGCGTACAGTTGGGTGAACTCAGATGTAGGGTACTGTCAGGCGATGAATATCGTGGTAGCGGCACTCTTGATCTACATGTCAGAAACGCAAGCCTTTTTTTTGTTATCTGCGCTGTGTGATCGGCTTGTTCCGGGCTATTACTCAACAACTATGTACGGCACTCTGCTAGATCAAAAGGTCTTTGAATCATTAGTGGAGCGGACGATGCCGGTTCTCTGGGATCATCTTGTTAAGAGCGATGTTCAACTCAGTGTCGTCTCATTGCCGTGGTTCCTTTCCCTTTACGTCAACTCAATGCCGTTGGTATTTGCCTTTAGAGTTCTAGATGTTTTCTTTGTTGAGGGCCCGAAAGTGTTGTTCCAGGTCGGGTTGGCAATTCTCCGGATCAACGGCGAAGAGCTTCTTGATGCCGCTGATGACGGCGCTTTCATCTCCGTGTTGAAGGGATACTTTACCCGCCTCGATGAATCGGCCCACCCTAAGTCTGACAACCCGAAGTTGAGAGCGGTGACGCGTTTCCAGGAGCTCATGGTGGTGGCCTTCAAGGAGTTTAGCGAAATTACCCACAAGAGCATCACAGAACTCCGGATGAAGAACAAGGATGCCGTTCTCAACAACATTGAAAACTTTGCCAAGAGAACGGCGATCCGCAACCTGGGCCCCGACAGCAAGTTGCTGACCTCAGATGAGCTCGGCGCTCTCTATGATCGCTTTTACACAGTCTTGTACGAACGCCAACAACGCGATCGCATCATCATGGAGGAGCAGCGTCGCCGGGGCATTGTTCCGGGTACCGCCGCCTTCAACGCTGGCCGCCCTGGGGGCAAAGGCCGTGCTTCCGATACCTTTTCAATTGCTTCCAATGAACACAGCATTGCCAAGGGCCGCGTTGGTCTGGGGCCTAGCACAAGCGACATGGACTATGATGGCTTCCGGGAGTTCCTGGCCGGTATGACTAAATGGGCGATTGCTGACAATCCGGCTACGCCCCGCAGAGATACCCATCATGGCCACGAACGGTCCAACAGTCTTTTTGGTGGCAGCCGTAAGTCGGAGTCTGGTCCCATATTCACAGGACCTTGGGGATCGGGCCCAGAGCCGGCGGACCATGAGTTTATGCAGCGCCTATTCAACCACTGGGACTCCAAGTCTACGGGCTTCTTAACATTGCAGGATGTTGTGGCTGGCATGGCGCGGATCAAGGGAAAGCGTGACATCATGGGAACTATCAACTACTTCTTTGAGTTGTACGACGATGATGGCGATGGGAGGGTGGATCGTGAGGGCATTCTTCGGATGTCCGAAGCATTGCTTTTTTTGTCTCGTCGTGGTCTTGACGGCTCGTTGAGTCCTAACGCCACACAAGGAACTGCTACGCCCGATGTCACTACGGCGCCCCCGAACAGTACTGGCCCTGGTGTTCCAGGCATTGCCATCCCCGGGTTGTCGAATAATGAGAGATTCCTCGGAAGTGTTAGTGCTTTTATCCGCCGCTGCTTTGAGTACGCCGATCCAGATCACCCCCGTAACCAGGCGGCCCGTGAACAGATAGAGCGGGAACGTCAACAGCAGCAGAGGCCAACTGCGGAGTCACTTGGTGTTAGTGCTGCAGATCTTGCCGACCCGAATGCCTTCGCTATTGGTGATGATTCCGAGGACGAGGATGATGATACCCCGCCGGCGTCGGCGACGAACCCAGTTCCTGAGGTTGACTTGTTGATTTTGGATGATGATGATGAGGATAATGAGAAGACTCCGCCGACTAGCTCTCAGTCCTCCAAGAAATCCAACAGCTTGAATGCGGAGGCTCGGCCAAGAAAGGACCGCCGGGCTTCCTCTCAAGCTGCCAACGCTGCTCTGGATCCATCCAACCCGCTGCACATTACTCTTCCCACCTTCCGCATGGTGGTTTTGGCCGACGAGATGCTTGAGCAATTCTTCGAATCTTCTCTCCCGGCTTCCTTCCACATCATTGATGGCCTCTCCTCGGCCGCCAATGCCCCACAGTCGCCCCTCACCACCTTCTCCAACATAGGCTCCAGCATCAACTCGGCTGCCCGTGCTGCACAGGCTGTCGCAGCCGGAAGCTCCGCCACCGCTGCTGCCGCTGCTGCCGCCAACGGTGCAGTTGGCAACATCGCCATGAACCAAGCGGGCCGTGGCCTCCGTGGCGTTCTGGATAATATTGTGACGAACGGAATGCAAGTTGCCAGCGAAGTCCAACGGCGCATCGAAGAGGCGCAGAAGGAAATGGAGAATAATGCTGAAGCGGCCGAGCCCAGTTCGGCGAGGAGAGCTCGGGATGAAGAGGATGATAGCGAGGAGGAGGATGGCGCAGGTAGGGAGTTATTGGATGGAGCGGATGCACAGGCTGGAGGGGTGAAGGAAGGGGATGGGCTGCTGGTGGATGTCGGGCAGGAGGAGCAGTATGAGAAGGTGCTCGAGGTCATGACTTGAAGGAGAGCAGAGATGGAAAGAAGATAGTTGATGATTGATGCTTGTTTTATGAAATTAGTAAATAATGATCACCTTTACAGAGATACCAACTAAACAGGACTTTTTACCGTTTGATCCATCGTGCAATAAATTCCATGAAAAAAAAAAAGAATAGACATTACAGAAAGCTAGTAATGAAAAAAAAGGTAAAACACGGCTCATTATTATTCAGTTACGCTCTCAAGATCTTTAGACATATGCTGCTATATGTACACTGGATCGGCCGGCTGACCCAACCCACCCCGCCCTACTACTTCTCCATATGCCCCGGCTTCTGCAGAACCATTTCCAACACAATCTGCATCCCCGTAAACTCCGGATGCGTCATTGCAATCTTGACCGTCGTCCGCGAATCCACCGCGTTCGAAATGCCTGTAGATGCCGCCGCCGCCGCCGCCGCCGCAATGCTCCCTGTGGGCCCTCTGGCGCCGAAATCCAGACACCTGACGTCTTTACCGGCAATAATCTGCCGTAAGCGGCCGTTATCGGCGTTGCGTACTTCGACATAGTCTTCGTTGAACAGGAGGAGGTACTGGCCACAGAGAGTGGCAGCCCGGGCTTTTTTTTGGCGGCCCGAGTATTCCATGATGAGGGTGCGGGAGACATCGCCGTGCTTGTCAACGTAGACGGCGCAGTCTTCGTAGGCGAGGAGGAATTCTTGGTCGTTGAGTTTGAACATGCCGAGGGGCTTTTGGTTGGCCATGCGGTTGGCAATGTTGGAGATGTTGGGTTGCTGGGTGAGGTCGGGGATTGAGACGGGTTGCTTTTTGTCGAGGGTGAGCAGTTCGAAGCCTTTGGATGTCGCGACTGCAATGTAGCTTTGGAAAAGGTTGAGCGAATAGCATTCGACGGGAAGGTAGAATTCGTCATAATCACGGAAGGACTCAGTAGAGCCGGAGCCGGTCTTGAAGCCGAAGAAGCGACCGCGGCGCTCAGTCGATTTGGAAAATATGGGCTCGAGAACTTTAAAGAAGGTGTTGTGCACGCCTTCTTTACGCTTGTAGAAAAGGAGCATGCGGTCTTTCATGTGAGCAGCAGCGAAGAAGGAAACATCCTTGGCCAATTTCTGTGGGGCCTTTTTGGGATTGTCGTTGGTAGTGCTAGTGCTGAAGCCTGAGGGCGAAGCGATGACGTCGAGGGGATACGAGATGAGGGAGCGGTCGGTGATCAGAATGCAGACCGAAAACTCTTCGAGGACGGCAATCTGAGTGACCTTGGAGGTAGTCACCGTTTTCTGCCAGCCACGGGGGTTAGTTGCTTCGGAGATGAAGACACCAAAGTCAGTACCGATGGCGAGCATGGCCTTGCCGTTGACGGAGAAGCCGGTGGCACAGTTGACCTGAGCACGACAGACGGCCGGCGGTCCACGACCAAGGCCATAGACAGACTCTAGATCCTGGATGGAGCGATCCAAAGGGGTGTTTCTGATCGGTACAGACGGCACCTTGGAAGCAGCTACCATGCTATCGTAGGCGAAAGCAGAATCAGCCAGGACACGCAGACGGAAAGGTTCGGCATCCTGAGAGTGCAGAGCCTTGGCATGTCTCTCCTTAGCCTCAATAATCTTGTTGCACCACTCTAAACGAGACTGCACAGACGACGCATGAAGGGTAAAGACCTCATGTCCCAGATGCTTGATCTTGAAGGGGAATAGCTTGCCTTCCTCGGTATTATCGGCACCCGAGAAATTGGTGTTGACGCGAGAACCTCCAGTGACGGGAGCCGCAGTACGAGCAATGGCACTCTTTCTTGGAATCGGGTCATCGTTGTCGCTTTCAAGAACAAGCAAGGGCATCGGAATGGGATCCTTGGAGACGTCATACTTGACCGGGTTGCCCTTTGAGTCTTTCTGGACCTTGGACAAAATGAGATAATGGTCAAAAAGCAGAGCGTGAGTGTTGACCCAGCTCATGTTCTTGGAACCAGCTCGTAAAAGGTCGCCCTGCAGAAGTAGC
Source organism: Ambrosiella beaveri (assembly GCA_030294605.1). Taxonomy (NCBI): domain Eukaryota; kingdom Fungi; phylum Ascomycota; class Sordariomycetes; order Microascales; family Ceratocystidaceae; genus Ambrosiella; species Ambrosiella beaveri. The sequence goes on from JARQWA010000056.1 coordinate 48,624, forward strand.
TCACGGCCAAGATGGTCCAGGTTGAGCGTTGAGTGGATGTTGGGACGCAACTGGATCATAGAAGTCAATTCCTGGATCGTTACATCCTTTTGCACTTCAGCAACCTTGGTGTCACAGTCCATGGTGACCTTGCGGATTTCGGCAATAGCCTTCTGGAGGTTAATTTTCTCCTCACCATCTTCAGACGAGTTGACAACAGCCTCCAGCAGCAGAGAGTACCGCTGGAGACGAGTAATTGGAGACTTGAGGAACGTCGTCCACCCCAGACGATCAGATCTTTTGTGATTCTGTACCCGTTTGAGAAATTCCACAAAGAGCAAGTTTTTGGCCTTCTCGCGGCGCACCAAGAGTTCGGCCTTGGGATAGGAAGCGGCATAGGCCAGGTAAGCATCCCGCGCCTTGCGAATCCACTCGCGGAAGAGGTCACTGATGCCCACAAGCCAAGGTCCCTGCTCCTGCTGGCGGTATTTGAGCTGGGCAAGCAGATGGTCCTTGTTACACTCAAAGACAGCTTCAACCTTACCAAAGACCTGTTCGATAAAGCCCGACAAACGGGAAGGAGGAATGACAGCGGGATCGCTGTTCTGGAGCTGGTCACGATACAGCAGACGCAAGACTTCAAGCTGATTCATGTACGTCTCCTCCGAGGTAATCACCTCGTGAATAACGTGTTGCCGCTTAGACTCGTGCTTGCCGCGAGACATCATGGTCTCATGGTCGAGGTTGTAGTGCGTATGCCAGTCTTTGGAACCAGTGGCGTCCTCTGACAGGACTGCATCGAGATTGGCCTTTTTTAGGGTCCGAGCACAATGTTGAGAGTAGCAACGGCCTGGCATGTCAAGCTCGTGAAGCTTGTGGGCATAGCAACCCTGTCCGGTCAACTGGTACAAGACACCGGACATGGTACCCGGGCCAAAGGTGACCCACTCTTCCACGCGGACAAGGAACTCGGACTGAATCATCCGCTCAACCACATAAGTACCCAGAGTCTCAGCATCGGCAATATTCATTGTAGGAACCTTGGCGGTGAAGAGATGCACCAGACCATCTTCGATAGTCTTCTCCTTCAGATCCGACTCGTCACCTTCAGCCATTTCTTTAATCCATGCCGATAATGCACTGAGCGCCCAAGGTTGTTTGCAACGAGCAACATCACGAGAGGAGATCTTGGTGGGAATAAATTTGCGCTTACGGTTCGGTGGCAAGGGAATGTCGTATGACAAGCTATCCATTGCGGGGTAGTCAGTGTATTGATCGCTGACAATAATACCAGGAGCATGCAGGGACGTCCTAGCCGACTTGCGAGCCTCACCGGCATCCGTAAGTGAGCGAGATGGAGCATTGACGGACGGGACATGGTGGTGAGTGTTCATAGAGCTGGCTCTCTCCATCTGGTTGTTGTAACCTTCAGAGTCAGTAACGGCCGAGCCGGAACGGGAGTGGTTGAAGCCATCCGTAGTAATGTACGGGGTGCTCATAGATCCTGAGCTCAGAGGCAGGGGTATCGTGGGCAGAGGCCGGTTGGTGATGCCCGGGTGGTAGAACATGTCGGGAATGTTGTCAAGATCGTCGCCAGCAGAGTTACCAGACTCGTCATCGTCTTGATCGTCAATAGGCTGTGGTGTTTGATGAGGCTCGTGAAGACCGCCAATGTTGTCATAATCCATCTTAGCATTGGTGTAGCCGGTCTGCATCATGTCATCTCCGTAATGATAGCTGGGCTGAGCGTTTATTCCAGGGCTAACAGTATTCTCTGGCAGTAATGTCGGAGGAGCTGGTGTATTGCTGGAAGGGTGCACGTCGCCAACATCACTGACACTGTCCTCTTCAGGCACCCGTGTGACACCAAGAGTAGGACCTGCGTTTGTGTTAGTACTGCGATAGGATGGCGCGCTGCTGGTTTAGAGAATAATACTTACCCCCGAACCTATGATTCAGAGCATTGTTCTCGTCTTGTTGGAGCAAGAGATTGCCGTAGTCACCCAGGGCATCGTCATCTGATGGATCACTATCTTCAAAAGCCCCTCGGTCGAAGCCATAGCCTTCCCCATCATAATTGCCAGGCATGTAGGCCCCAGAAACGGAACTTTGTATGTGTGAACCTAGAGGCACTGGGGCTGCCGAAGGAGAGTTTTGCCAACGCATACGGTCCATAGCATCCACGGAGCCGCGCCCATTGCTAGAGACAGAGCCATGGCGTCCGGCGGTCATGTCTGTGATCTCCCGTATGAGATTATCTTGTTGCTGATGTTCACAGTCAAGATCATCACCAGGATTCCACTCATTCTGGTACGATGCCGGCGTCTCACTAGGTGGGGGCGGCAGAGGAGCATTACTGGGGTGTCGCGTTAAACTACTGGTTGGAGAATACGTTGAGGCATCAATATTACTTTGTGAATTTGAGCGGTTGACTCTCTGTGCGTAATAGGCAGTTTGCTCATCCACATACGCAGGTCCAACCGGAATGTGCTCCTGGGCAACAGGGTACGGCGTAGAGCCTTGGTTATAGTGTATGGGAGATGCTGTAGTACCATTAGAGTACTGAACTGGTTGACCGTACATGTCGTAAGAAGGGCTGTACGACGCAGAACCTGCGTTGCCCGGTACGGCCGGTCCCAGGACAGGCACATTGTTAAAAGATCCCACAGATCCAACGCTATGGCTATGCGAACGAGTGCGTGCAGCATTCGGCTCATATGGTGACTGGCCGCCATAGTTGAAGGTAGATTGCGCCACTATAGGCGATGTGTACCCGCCGGAAGCAGATCCAACGCTACCGGTCGATCCGGCGTAACCCGAAGTCTGCGAGTATTGCGAATGTTGCGAGTGGGAATGTGACAGTGAGTGAGAATGAATGGGGGTGCCATAATTGTTGTAGCCGTGATAGGTGGGGTTCCTACTCACACCGACCGGACTAGTGTTAGTGTTGGCGTAAGCAGCAGGATTGTACGCAGGCGGGGTATAGTTCTGTTGCGGGGTCTGCTGTTGTATCGGAGTGCTGCCGTATTGTGTAGTCGGAGAATTTCCATAATGTGACGAGGGGGACGGATGGTACGGCAGAGATGTTGAGTTCGCTCGGTACGTTTGGGGGTTGTAACCACCGGTTGCACCTCCGTAATTGGATCCATGATTTATGGAGCCCCGAGCTGAGGTCACCGCCGTGCTGGCGACCGGAAGGAACAGCTCGTCGCCACCAGTTGGCTGCTGATTTTGTAAGGACTGTTGGTAGCCGGCGTAGGATACTCCGGCGGAATCGTCCCCACTATTGAAACTGGGTTGACGAGCCAAACCCGCATTTTGCGCCCCATTTTCTCCAACGGGATATTGCACAGGTGGCACATGACCATAGCGGCGTTGCGGGTCGGATCGGAAGGACATTGTTTTTAGATCAGGAGTCGCCGAATCGTATTATATATGTCGTATATATACAGTTCGGTAGATATGTAAAGCTATTTCAAACAGCAACTTTCCTATTAGGTTTTGTTGGTCAGGATACGGTGGGGGGGGGGGGGGGGGGAAGCGCAGATGGAGAGAGCTCTCAATATCTCGGATGTGTCAAGGAAAAGAACAGAAACTGTCAGACCAATATAGGCAATCCTGCAGCGAGTAGACCAACAGACAGAGTTGCAACTGTTATTATGATGTATGGTATGACAAGCTCCCAGTCAAGCCGGAATGTCAGATGTGGCAGATTGTCAGGCTGCTTGGTGGGCTTTACCTGGAGATGAGAAGTGGGAAAGAAAATAGGAAGACAAAACAAGAAACGACGTACTTTTAAGACGACGCAGGCGTTGAATCAATAGGCTGCCAAGAAGACCCAGATAATTGCAGGAGATGGAACGGCTATGATGCAATTGGGGGGGAAACCCGGAGATGAGAGACCAAAGGTTATGGGATCAGTATTTATGTTGTTGGTTTGATCGATCGACGGTGGAACGGAAACAGAGAATGACGACGGTGGCTGGCCAAGTACCTGATGAAAGAGTTGGAAAAAATGGAGGGTCTATTCAAGGGCCGGATTGTTGACGATTGGAGGCGACGGGGCTCGTCCTGGTAAAAGCAGTACGAAGAAAAGAAAGCTCTCCGCTTTAGTCTGTTGATGGAAGCGTCAGGTAGTCAGGGTAATGAATGGCAATCTAAAGGCGCAGCAATATCGCTAGTTCGTCGGATAGATAGGATAGATCGATAATATGAGATTAAACTCTAAATCGTGATATTTTGTCTCTTCCTATGGAAAGGGTTGTGGTTAAATCTCGCGGTTTAGGTTTTGAGAGTTGGGGAAGAAATCCACGGGGTTTGTTTCCTTCGCTTCGCTTTGATAGCAAGAAAGTGGCCGCCGGATTCGAAATAGAACGGCGAATCCAGATGTCGCAGGTACTGATAATTTTAGGCCAACAGGAGCACTGAAGATGTGCACATGTTGGTGGATATCGGCGCCGTGACAGTGGACCAGGGGCTAAAGCTTGGTTGCTTGTCAGTCTGAAACAACACAGAAAAAGGTTCAAAGTGAGGGGTGCTGAAGGCCCGTAGCGGCTAAATGATCCCACCCTATCTTTGCAAATGTGATGAATTCTTCTGGTAAGGCATAGAAGCCCAGTGATACAAGTCCTGTGATACTTGATTTTTGCGATATTATGTGTGGCAGCTGATGACAAACGAATGGTGACGATACGAGCAAAAACGAGCGCGACCGTGGGAGTGATTGTTCTGGAGCAAAGTTTTCGTTTCTGACTCCACTGTCAACAGAACATTAACATATGGCAACCGCTTACGATTGAACGAGGAAGGCGTAAGTACCATGCAAAAAGGCTAGAGGCAATCACTTGAGATGAAGTTTTTTTTAGATACTTGATTTGAGTTGCATTCCACAGTTCTAAGATGGAGGTTTTGCGAGTTTTTTCCTTTCCTTCGCTATTGGTCTGAAGCCGTGTGGTGAATTTGAACATCAGGAACATTATGTTCGAAAAAAAAAGGAAGGTTTAGGTTGGCATGTGGATCTCAAGATCCGGTCAACAGTAACTGCGGTTCAGTGCGAGGTAAACTACCGGTACGATTCAACGCAAGATAACATGTGCTCTATCCCGCTGCAACAGTGCGTCACCACATACGAGGATAGTTTCCTGGTCTATAATTTCCAAGGAATGACCTTAAACTTTATCTCACGATGTCAGTCTCATAGAGACTGATGATGGCATCTGGTATCCGTGGATAATAGTAATAAAAAGTTGGCCATTTGTACTTGGAGCTTACTTAAGCCAGCCGGAAAGTCAACATATGCGGTGAATGACAACGCCAAGTCCATTATACGGTATCAAAGCTCACAGAGGACAACCTATTATGTGGCGACATACATATACAGATATTCAACGTCTTGGGTTTCCAAAACCTTCCACATGCTCCTGATCGTCACAAGAACCTTCCCTGTGCTTCACCCAGTGGTCTTGTTCTATCAATTGTTCCTACCGAGTTGGTTGGCGGTCGTACACTCGGGCAAAGATGCCATTGTCAATCAAAACTAGGTTGCATCCAAGCAATTCATGTATCAGATGTTCTTGGCCTTGGGGCTCTAAGTTTGTTGAGTTGCAGTTTTGGCATTCTGGCCGCGATAAACTCGTGAAAAAGGATATTCACGGATACGTCCTATTATATCTACCAGACTTGTAGATCCAGATCAAAAAGTTCGTACCTCATCCTTTCAATGCACGTAAGGACTGTGTTATATTTCATACTGAACTAACCTAATACATAATACGGTCCCAAAACAAGTTGGTATTTAGAAGAAGTCATGTTTCGAGTAACATGCGGTAAGCTTATCTAAATAAAAACTCCATGTTTCTATCCGGACGTCAACGTCATTGTCTAAACAACCTGTCAAGAATCCTGCGAGAGCATAATCCATGACAACATGATGTTTGATAACTGTCATGGGTTGGCATGAGATTGAATAACACGATATGGAGCTGTATGATAAGCTTTCGACTTGGAAAACACAAGAGCCAAGCTCCATTAAATTATCCAATGCAGAGCTTTCTGTTCGATGTGCGTTTCATGTCAGTAGTTGGGGGTTATTTTATGGTAACCCTAATGCAGCATGAAGTGGAAATCCGCCACAAATTCCGTGTCTCTGCCGATGAAGGCTCAAAAGTATTGCTATCATGCTTGGTAATGATGCGATTGAATAAAACATGGCGTTCTGTTTCGATGCTGGTAGATTCGGTTCAACTAACCGGAGACATGCACCGTTCCATCTAGGATGCTTATCGATAGTAATTTTCAACATGCATGAGTAAACACACATGGCTAGTGTTCGATCACGGCAGAGCATACAGACTTGAGAGACGTTAGATGTCGGATTCATTAGTCCGATGTCTTTTTGGCATGCAAAAAAAGCACAGGGGCGGGATCAGAAATCCAGTGATAATGTCTATTTAGTTTAGTTAAGGCAGATTGTCCGTAGAGACCCCGCACAACAAGAATCAGATAAATATATAGCTTGCCACAATATGGATGACGACGACATTGGTTGCCCAACGATGAAAATAATAGAAAGTATGTCACCTTCATGCTTGGCATGTAAATTCTTACTCCAGTACCACTTAGCAGCTATTGCCTCACGCTAGCCAGATCTTGCCTTTATAATTCGGCATTGTTTAGCTCTACCCCACCTAAAATTCGGCTTTGGTCATCGGTTTCCAGCGCGCGCAAAGCCATAAATGGAACGTCTCTCCAACGCAATACAAGCGGCAAAAACGCCTGAGACCCCTCCCAAATTCTACATATCAACCCTTCTTCAGCACATAAACACACTGTCGCTATAGTGTGCTATCTCATCTCTCCTGCCATGTCTACCCCCATCTTTGTCACTTACCCCGCAGCCCATGTCGGCCCAAAACCCGAGGCGTGAACTTAATAAACATTACCCAATAAGTCAAGAACCAGGACGGGCAAGCACCTGTCTTTCCAACAAGGGGAAAACAAGTAGCCCTGCTTTCCCAATGGTTTCTCTTCCATGCTTGGTCGTAGCTGATGCTACCACCTTCCATGCTGTTCGTTGTCCACCTTTGCGGCGGTTTCGCAGTTTCGTGCTTGGATTTTGTCAGCGATCGAAGCGGAACTCAGTATGATGGAGTGTAAAGACGGTCTGAAGTCCAGCGTATGACGCCTGGAAAAGAGCACTGGGCAAGTAAATATGTATGTGTAAACTCCGGCGGGGCGGAAAGGACCAGAGAAGGAATTTCATGACAAATGTAAAATGACGAATTTATATGAGATCAAAGCTGCAGGATATCGAGCTTGCTTCCTGGCTAGAGCTCGACTTGTTTCCAAGTTGGATTGAAGTTGTAACCGCCTTATATAAGCTGAAAGCTTTGCCCCGCCGCCAGTTCCCAGTTAACCTCCGTTTTATTTTCTTTTTCATCTCTTGTGTTCTATCAAACCACATCTTCAACCCTATACAAGCCAATTTCTTTCATAAATCAATCAAAATGGTCAAGGCTGGTATGTGGATCGCATTATTCTTCATACTTTGTTCTATCAAGGTATCTGTAGTTTGGAGATCTAACTCCGATGTGTCGGAAACGGTATCTGTGGAGGCGGAGGGAGCACGATCTGTCTCACTGAACAAGTTTTCCTGCAGTTTGCCAGCTGCGGTTTCTATCTGCGGTTGTCAAAGGGAAAACTTGCTCATACTATTGCGTTGTACATCTCCATTTCGCACCAGGATGTTATGATCATCGAGGCTATCACACCGTGACTAGCTTGCCGTTCCACGTGGGGTTGTCGTTAGACCCGAAACCATCCCCAGACTATTCTTTGAAGAACTCTGCGTCATCACCGAATTGGCCAATAAAGTATACTGACCTGATGTTTCTGCGTATATAGTTTGCGTCGTCCGCGGTGACTCTACCGTCACTGGTACCGTTACCTTCGAGCAAGCCTCGGAGAACGAGCTCACCACTATCACCTACGAGATCTCCGGCCAGGATACCAACGCCAAGCGTGGCATGCACATCCATACCTTTGGTGACAACACCAACGGCTGCACCTCCGCTGGCCCCCACTGTACGTTTTATAAAACCCTCCCGTTTTTCCTCTTACATCATACAAAAAGCTCAGGTATTAACGCGAGAGTCCAAAAGTCAACCCCCACGGCAAGACCCACGGTGCTCCCTCCGATGATGCCCGCCACGTTGGTGACCTCGGCAACATCGAGACTGATGCCAACGGTGTCGCCAAGGGCACTATCACTGACTCTCAGGTCAAGCTGATTGGTCCTCACTCCATTGTTGGTCGTACCATCGTTGTCCACGGTGGCACTGATGACCTCGGCAAGGGTGGTAACGAAGAGTCTCTCAAGACCGGCAACGCTGGCCCACGCCCTGCCTGCGGTGTCATTGGTATCACTGCTTAAGTGTATTATAACTAGCAAATGAAGATTGAAATGACTACATGAATATACCAAGTACAGAACATCTTTCAGCCATGATGCCAATTGATTGCGTGCATGTGAGTGAAGCTATAGCTATATATGTGCTAGATCCGAGCTTGCCCCGCTATGAATTCCTTATCGATAGACCAAGAATAGGGACTAGAAGTGTGGGGCAACCCTTATCTCGATCTCACCATGCGTTTTTGGTGTAAGGCGCTCAGTTAACCCCGGAAGCCTACCCGAGTGTTCTTTGCAGTGTTCTTTATGGTGCTTTATGGCCTGCAAGGCCACTGGAGTTCGAGTCCGGAACAGGGGCCTCAGACGCAAGGCTATTGTTGGCTCAATAGAGTAACTGCCAGCCATAATGTGTAGTTGTCACTAAGGTGGAAGTAAGGTGGAAGCAGTGTCTGATTTCGGACCAAGCTCCCCATTTTAATTCGCGACCAAATAAGTGCCGAGTTTCCTTCTCCAAAATTGAGCCTTTTCGAATTCTTTGCATTGAAATCATTTTTATCCATTATACATTTGCTTTTTAATACACGCCTGGCCACCATAATCACATAAAATTTTGGTCATACCTTCCATATATCTTCCATGTAAGTCAAGTATCTGTCACTGTCACTGGCCGATGAGAATGCGACTTGATCCGGAATGATGTCACGAACTCGCCAGACTCAGAAAACCGGTGCAAGTCCTTATTTTTGCATCTCTAAGACCTTTCTCGGTCGCTAAAACTCCATTAGCTTCATTTTGAGTCATGGTGATTCGAATTGGCGGCGCAATGGCTCTGGGCATGATGGGCATATGAAGTTCCCCGGTCTATTTGTTCAATATGGCCAGGTCACACCATTGCCATCTCGGCCTTCAATGGCCACAAACATCATCAACTACTAACATCTTTGGCTTCTATAGTTTATTGTTCTCTTATTGATACCCAATTCCCGATACCCTATACCCAACATGGCGCAGGCTCCCTTCTTCGCTACCGTCTCCTACATCAACTCCAGTGACACTGTCACTCTGGTTGGTTCACAACCCGGACAGGAGCGTCAATTCTCTCTTGCCTGGGTTCAAACTCCGCTCCTGCGTCGTGATGATCCCAACGAGAAGGCCGGCTTTGAGGCTCGCGAGTTCTTGCGGAAAAACATACTCGGAAAAAAAGTCCTCTGCACTCCCATCTACAACGTTCCTGCTCTCGGTCGCGACTTTGGCTCCATCCAGTACGACGGTAAGGATGGTCCCATTCTCCCCGAAGAAATGGTTAATGCCGGCTGGGCTAAGGTCCGCGAAGAGGCAGGCCGTAAGGAGACCGACCCTCTCCTTCTCGACCGCATCGACAACCTCTGGAATATGCAGAGCGACGCCGCTCTCTCCGAACGTGGACAGTGGACTGAACTTCCCAGACTCAAGACTATTCAGGATCTCGTGCAGGTTCCCAACTTTTTGAATGATTTCCGTGGCAAAGAGGTTAGCGCCATTGTCGAGCGCATTCTGGCTGGTGATCGTGTACTTTTGCGTATCATCCTGAACGAGCAGCAGCACCTTCAGGGCATGACTCTGATTGCAGGCATCCGTTGCCCTTCAACAGAGCGCATATTGTCTGATGGCTCTGTTCAGTCTGGTGAGCCTCTTGGTGAGGAAGCCAAGAAGTTCATTCAGGCCCGTCTCACTCAGCGTTCTGTCACTGCCTATATCGCCGGTTCCAGTCACCAGGGTCAGCTGGTGGCTAGCTTGATCCACCCGGTCGGCGGTGACATCTCTGAGTATCTTCTCAAGTCTGGATATGCTCGCTGTAATGACAACCACTCGACCATGTTGGGCAGCCGCATGGCCGCTCTGCGTGCTGCTGAGCAAGTGGCTGTTGTTGGCAGACTGGGTCTGCACAGGAACAGCAAGGCTCCTGCTCCTGTCGCTCTCCAAAAGGCTGCATCTACCGACCGGACAGTCACCTGTATCCACACCTCTGACTCCGTTAACCTCCGTGTCCGTGGTTCTGAAGACGACGTGCGTGTCGGGCTTACCAGCATTCGCGGACCTCGCGGCACCGATCCTACCGAGGCTCCTTTCCGTGATGCTGCCAAGGAGTACCTCCGTAAGCGTCTGATTGGCAAGAATGTCAAGGTTGAGGTTAATGGCCACAAGCCCACTTCCGATGGCTATGATGCTCGTGATATTGTCACTCTCTATGACAAAAACAAGAATGTCAACCTCGAGATCGTGCGCGCCGGCTGGGCTACTGTCATCCGTCACCGTGCTGACGACACTGACCGTGCTCCTTACTACGACGAGCTTCTTGCCGCGCAGGAAGAAGCCAAGACGGTCAAGGTTGGTATGTACGCTGACAAGCCTCCCAAGAATGCCCGCTACGTCGACATGTCCGAGTCTGTCCAAAAGGCCAAGATTCAGCTGTCTACTCTGCAGCGCCAACGCCGCGTCCCCGGTATCATTGACTTTGTCAAGTCTGGGTCTCGCTTTACTGTTTTGATCCCCCGTGAGAACGCCAAGATTACCATGGTGCTTCAGGGCATCCGCGCTCCTCGTGCTCCCCGTGCTGATGGTCAGGGTGGTGAGCCCTTTGGTGCTGAGGCTCTGGCCTTTGCTACCAAGCGCTTCATGCAGCGTGACTGTGAAATTGATATTGTTGATATTGACAAGACTGGTGGTTTCATTGGTAACCTGTACATTGGTCGTAAAAACGCTGCCAGGCTCCTGGTCGAGGAGGGCCTCGCTGAAATTCATAGTTACAGCGCTGAGAAGGCCGGTATCGCCAATGAGCTGTACGCTGCCGAAACGAAGGCCAAGGAGGGCCGCAAGGGCAAGTTTGTCAACTGGGATCCTTCTCAGGATGAGGATGAGGAGGAAGAATTGTCTGCTGGTGTTGCCAACCTGTCCACCAACGCTGCTGCTCCCGCCGCGGCTGCTGCCAAGCGCTCTATCGACTACCGTGAGATCTACATCACCGACATTGATGAGTCTGGCCACATCAAGTTCCAGCAAAAGGGTCCTGGTCTGCAGCAACTTGAGACTATGATGGAGTCCTTCCAGCTTCACCACCGTTCCAACATTTCTGCTGTCAAGGAAGTCAAGGTTGGCGACCTGGTCTCTGCCAAGTTTATTGATGACCGCTGGTACCGTGCCCGCGTCAGAAGTAACGACCGCATTGCTAAGCAGGCTGATGTTGTGTACATCGACTATGGTAACTCGGAAAAGATCCTGTGGACCAAGCTGCGTCCTCTTGATGAGCAATTCGGCAGGGAAAAGCTCCATCCTCAGGCTTCCGATGCCTCGCTGGCCTTCATTCAGCTGCCCATCGGTACTGGCTACCTGACTGAGGCTATTAGCGCCCTCCAGGAGGAAACTGATGGCCAGGCCCTGGTAGGTCTGTTTGAGTATATCGACGCTAAGGAGGGTCTTAATTACATTACCCTCTACATTGAGGGTGCCAAGGTTCATGACTCGGTCAACAAGCAGTTGGTTGAGGAGGGTCTTGCCATGGTTGCCCGCAAGCTAAAGCCCTTTGAGCGCAATCCTACCTATGACTCTTATGTCAAGGCCTTGAGAGAGGCTGAGAACTTGGCCAAGTCTGAGCGCAGGGGCATGTGGGAGTACGGTGACATCACCGAGGACTAAGTTATTATTAGTCGGGATGTCATTGTTGGTGAGTATCAAGGTACTTGTATGTTATAGGATCTCGTATAGAGCCATATGTTTTGTCGTTTAGTGTTTATATTTTGGGTTTTTGTTGGTTTCATTGTACTATTATGAATATGGTACAGATCATTTAGTGTTTAGTCTTGTTTCAATTGCATACTACTACGACATGAACAATTTGAATATCAAGTTAAGATTCCCAGTATTGATTAATTCATGCATTAGTGTAATTAGGGTTAACCCAACATACCACTCTCACTAAATAGGGTTAAATCTCAATAAAAACTACAAAACTTGCCTCACTCGACCCCCGTACATCGTAATTCCGCCTCAATAGAACAAACCTCAGCAGAAAAGTGGTGCGAAAATCAAGGTTTCACATTGTTTCTTTTTAATCCGCTCGAATCGGAACGGAATGAAGATGAAACGTATGGAAGTTTTGGTGAAAGGGGGAGAAGAGAGAGGAAGAGAAGGGAATGGGGAATGGTTAGCCGCATGACAGGTGCTGGGGATGACGTTATAGGTGGGTGTTGTAGGGAAGAGAGGGGTAAATGGGTAGGTGGGGGGATGGTGTTGGAGGGGTTGATTACAGGTGTGTTCGGTGATGGGGGTTGCTTTGATGTTCTGGGAAACGATGTAAATGATCAATTGTTGAGCGTATGCGGAAGAAGGTCGAGGTATGCACGATGATGACGATGATGAAGATGAGTGAATTCACATACAATCCCATGTGACTTGCAAAAAGATACTTAATTCCACAATACAGGTTCCCGTTCCATAGCCACCGACGGGACTCTGCAGGTTCGTGAGTATATACATAGATAATTAATTTGATTAAATTAGGCATGATTATCTAAGCCAGCTTCCAAGTTCATGTCGCCATCGCCATCATTCCCATTGTTCCCCTCCTCTACTTCCACCCAGTAAACTCCGAGGTCTCCGCACCTCTACGGCAAACCAACCTGTCATGTTTCACAGTCATTCTGTATTGTTCAAGCTTATCTCATTAATCGATGAATTATTCATGTATTTGCCACCCATTCGTGAGAAAAAAGAAGAAGAAAAGAAAAGACACAAATATAACTCAGACACAAAATACCCGTGCTCTCTTCGCCTTGTCTCGCCGGACTTTGCTCAGGAAAAGTCACTTGACGGATGGCGGGACTCCCCTACCTTACCTTACCTTACCTTACCTTACCTTGCTAGCCAGCTAGGTATGCGCACCCACCTTCCCTCAGTTTAGAAGGAAAACGTGCCTCTGCCAAAAAGAGTAGTTGCCAGGAAAGCTTTGAAAGCTATGAGTTATGAATTGACAAAAGAATTGGTTATTTAGTTTTTTTTTTTTAGGTAGTCACTCAAATATATTTATTTCTGTTAGGGGATCCTGTTTCTGGATATTTATTTTCCTTTTTGCTTCTCTCTTCCTTCTTTCTTTGAACTGCAACTATCGTGGATTTGATATCCGATACCTCTTTTTTTCAAAATTACTTCTATAACTATTACAATGGCTACTTCTCTTGATCAGCTTAAGGCTACCGGCACTGTGAGTTTCTTCCACGTTATTCAAGCTGAAGGGACAGCTTATTAGCGTGGCTGATGCAAGCTCCTACATCGGGCTTTGATCCGGTCTGGGGCTTCATGTCATGAAGCTTGAACATTATCGAGTCGCAGGCAAATTGAATCAACAATTGCGATTGCAGTGGCCTGGTAACTGTTGGGTGGCAACTTTTGTGCACAATCCTGCACGCGTCCGAGTACCCCGCCGGCTCCATGATGCTTCACGATGTTGGATTCCGTTTCGACCTGGGATCACAATCTTGATGTGTCCAGTCGACCTATACATACTGCTATGCACTTTGAATTGATCACTAACACATCTTTCTTTTTTTGATTCTAGGTCGTTGTTTCCGATACTGGCGACTTCACCGGTATGTTATCCCCCCACTTCGCAACCTCCGAGTTGCACATCCGAGTTCCCGAATCAGAACAACGACTAACCTAATACCTTGCAGCCATCGGCAAGTACAAGCCCCAGGATGCCACCACCAACCCCTCTCTGATTCTCGCTGCTTCCAAGAAGCCCGAGTACGCCGCCCTCATTGACACTGCCGTTGCTACCGCCAAGTCTGAGGGTGGTGACATCTCCACCCAGGTCGAGACTGCCCTGGACCACCTCCTGGTCGAGTTCGGTACCAAGATCCTGGAGATCATTCCCGGCAAGGTCTCCACTGAGGTTGATGCCCGTCTGTCTTTCGATGTCGAGGCTTCCGTCGAGAAGGCCCTCAAGATCATCTCTGTAAGTCTCCGTGGCTTTGCCACCGTAATGACATTATAACTCGTCCAGGTCGCTAACATGTTTCTCTGTCACCCAGCTCTACGAGAAGCGCGGCATTGACAAGTCCCGCGTTCTGATCAAGCTCGCTTCCACCTGGGAGGGTATCAAGGCTGCCGAGATCCTCCAGCGTGACCACGGTGTCAACTGCAATCTGACTCTCATGTTCTCTCTGGTCCAGGCCATCGGTGCTGCTGAGGCCGGTGCCTTCCTCATCTCCCCCTTTGTCGGTCGTATCCTCGACTGGTACAAGGCCTCCACCGGCCAGGCCTATACCAAGGAGACCGACCCCGGTGTCGCCTCCGTCAAGAAGATATTCGATTACTACAAGAAGTTCGGCTACAAGACCATTGTCATGGGTGCCTCTTTCCGCAACACTGGTGAGATCACCGAGCTTGCTGGCTGTGACTACCTGACCATTGCCCCCTCTCTGCTTGAGGAGCTCCTGAACTCCACCGAGTCCGTCCCCAAGAAGCTCGACGCCGCCGGCGCTGCTTCCCTGAACCTGGAGAAGAAGTCCTACATCAACAATGAGGCTGCTTTCCGCTTTGACTTCAACGAGGAGCAGATGGCTGTTGAGAAGCTCCGTGAGGGTATCTCTAAGTTCGCTGCTGACGGTATCGTCCTGGAGGGTCTGATCACGGCCAAGCTCAACGCTTAAAGGGATTTAAGTGAGAAGAGGCCTGTTGTATGAAATAATGATAAAGAAATTATATAAAATTAAATTTCTACATATACCATGTAATGATACGAAGCAATTGAACTGTTTATTAACACTTGGTTGTGTCTTGAATAATTACGTGTTTTTTTGACTAATGTTGATGTATTATGTAAATCAAACAATGTTGTCCATGTTCATAAAGCTAAGAAAAACAACCCATACCCGTGTGCTGAAACCTAGACGTTAACCAGAATCCAATATGTACCAAAAACTTCATACAAACTCATCCATAATTCTTTTTCCTATTGCTATCATGAGTACTACTTCGATAGATATATAGATATATACACATCTCACCACCAGCCACACCCCACGGTGATAATCTCCCTTCTCATCCCACTACTCGTAACGTCCACAATCAACCCTCCCAGCTTATTTCCATCCCCTCCACACCCCATGTCAACCCCCACCGTCAACCTGCCCTCTTCTAATCCCTTGCCCGCCCCATTCCCCGACACAACCATAACCCTCTCCTCCGCCGGGAACTCATCGGCCCGCGCATTCCAGATATCCTGCCACGTATCCGTCGCCTCGTCGCCCTCGATAAAGTTTGTTGGCACAACCAGATCCCGGTCTTCCGGCCGGGTAATCTTGGTGAATTCGGCACGAACCATCTTCTCGTAGGTGCGCCGGCCAAAGGATCGTTGGGGGTTGAGGCCGGCAAGTTGCTCGACAATCTCGTCAATAGTGGCGACTGCGTCGTCTTGTCGGGCTTGTTCGACGGGGTATTGCAGGGCTTTGAGAGTCATGACGACATTGGCGTCCTGTTGGGCCAGGGGAATCCCAGGGACGAGGCCGCCGTGGACAGCGACAAGGTCGGGGATGTTGGCAGGCATGGGGATTTTGAGGATGGCGTGAGTGTCTGAGAGGAAGGAGAGTTGCTCGGGGGTCAATGCAGAGGCAAGTGCGCGTTCGGCGTGGTCACCGTGGGCGAAGTGACCTTGTTCGAGGTCGTCAGCTTCGTCTTCGTCGCTACCAGGAGCCCAAAGAAAGTGCTGCGCATCACTAGCAGCGGTTTGGTTGGCGTGGGCGATGACTGTTTGGCCGGAAGGTGTGGTGGTGATATAGCTGGGAGAAGCGAGGATCAGGCGGTCCTCGGCAGGGCCGCGGAGGACAGTGGCGCCGCGAGAAATGGCGAAATAAAGAACGCTTAAAGACTCGGAGGTGGAGCCAGGGTGGGGTCCAGGAAGATTGCCGAGGAAGACGAGGTGGTCATGCTCGGGGTTGTAGTTGGCCTTGGTTAAAAGCCGATCAAGTGGGCGGCGTTGGCCATGTAAGTCGCCAATGAAGATAAGCCGACGGTGGTTTGTGGAAGTTGGTACAAGCTCTGCTGGTAGAGTAGTCATGAGCGGCGTGGTACCGGCGCCGTGGAATAGTGGTCTCCGGGCAGTGTTGTAAAGCATGGGGGTGTCTGCGGTGACAGTGTCGCCCAAGTTTACGATGGGATCATCAATCGGCTTCACAGATCCAGTAGATGGACGCAGAATGACATTTTGATCGTGAACTTGGGGGACAAAAATGTCTGAAGTGGCAACGTCGTTGAAGAGTTGTGATGTCATGTAGAGCATGGTCGACAGGGTGGTGACCAGGACTACGGCGAGAGTCCGGCGACGGCGCCGGTATGCTGCCGGGAGACATTGCATGGCGGCATTCATAGTGATTTTTGGCGTGGTTTTAGATTTCGGTGGTCGTTTTATGTTAGGGCACAAGACTGGTCGATTCAAGCTGTGTTGAGATGGTAGAAACCCGGAAAAGTAAAGGTACAATAAAGCGAATGTCGGTATAATAATAAAAATCACGGGGTATCGAAAGGTTGTGTTGTAATGTCGTAAAGAGGATATCCAGCACAAATCGGCAGGTTCAGTAGTAAGTGTTCGTGAATCTTCGATATGATCATCTACTCAACCTACTTCACCAACAGTCGATGTTTTCAAAAATGAAGCGTAAAAACCCCGTCTCGCCAGCTATGATGTAATGCCAATTAAACGAGCAATATAGTAATCGTAACCAAACCAATAAATGAGCGACGATAACCTTCTCCTCTTGCCATTCCAGGTGTTCTAAAACAATAAATGAGAAGAGGAAAAAAAAACAAAAAAAAAGCAATGGTAATGACGATGTAAAGCAGCAACCTGAAAACAAGAGGTCGAGAATGAAAAAAAGTAGTTTGCTTTGAGGAAAATCCAATATCTGTGGGAGGCAGGAAGTCAAGGAATAGAAGGAAGGATCTCGATCTGACTGCGTTTTGTCCAATGCGGTAGTTGCTTCAATAGACTATGATCACCATTATATCGCTTCATATGTGTCTTCGATATCTGAGGGTTGGAAGGACAAGAGATGCGGAGGAAAAGTCGGGTGGAGGTTAAAGTGGTTAATGATTGAGAATTTGATAGGTGAGCATAAAAATCAGGGCTTTTCAAGAACCCCAGTTCGCATTAGCCGACCAGATATCAAATGCGCTGGAATTACACAAAATGATAGAAGCGAAGGAATAAGATTCCGTGATTAGAGAAGTATACGATGCTACGCCTGGTCGGTCCAAATGTGGCAGTTGCTCGTGCTTTTATCAGGTAGTGGGTCCTTTTTTTATGGGAAAGAAGACCAAATTCGATAAATCACTCCCGAGTGATTGTTACAACGACGGGTCGTATGGGCGAATTAAACAAGCAGGTGTGGGTGGTATAATACTGATGAGCGACTTTTGGTGGGTATCAATGGTAAGTAGAAAAATCGACAAAACATTAACAAGAAACAAGAGAATGACAAGATCGAGATGTGGAGGCGAAGCGAAGATATAATTTCTATGGGTAAGATTGCTCGTGCATGTGGAGATAATTGGCTGGGGGGTTCGCCGGTATCTGGAAGGGATATGAAAAGAAAATGAAGGAGAAACAGCTTGGCCAACAGGTTCATCGCACAGTGTGTTAGGGGGGCCGGCAAGATGACGGCGGCTGTGGGTAGTGTGGTGTGAGGGGCCAGGTTGAGCTTACTGTGTGGTTGTGGGCAGTGTTAGCAATGGCGGCTGCATGTTCTGCTTCAGCGGGTCTCGGCAGCAGATATGGGCAGATCTAGGTTGCCGAGTTGGTGAAATTCACGTAAGCAAACAATCTTTTTTTTGTTTGAGCTTATCCGATAAATTCTGACGGTTGTTTTGAGTATACTAAGGCGACAAAATGGGAGGGTTGGTGGTTATGGTATCTTATATGAATGACTTGGGCGACGCCTTAAAGTGATGAGATGGAGTGGTTCGTACCGTCGTGGCACCAGTTGTGGGGAACGCGGGCGTGATGGCCTGGGCTTAGCGATTGGAGTGCTAAGACAAGCAGAGTAAGCCAACGTTTATGCATTGATACCATGCAACCGTCAGTTTGCAATCAATATTTATCTAATATTTATAATACAAGCGACTTGATCGATCATCGCCGTCTTGAAATGTCGTCTTAAATAGGGTTTCTGTGATATCAGATTAATCCTTCTGTCTCGCTTGAGCCCCTAGATCTAAATAGAAGTTGGTCGTGTGCCAAGCCCCAGGAATAGGAACAACGGTAGCCGAAACAGGATTAGACTAAGATTTTATGAAGTTGACGTTTGACACAAAGATATCATGATTTCATTCCAAGGTAACAAGAGAAAGGAGAAAATATGATGCCTCTTTTGATATGCAGCTAGCATCCTGCCATCACGAGGTAAGTCAAAATTGTCGCATCCGAGATTTCCTGATATTTTAATCTAACCCTTAGATCAGTGAAAACCCCGATCTAAGGGTGTGTAATACCCTTACCCTTTACGCGCCCCAGAAGGAACTTGCGTTCCTTATCAGCTTATCAACCCACTCCCCTTACACAAAGAGAAAGAGGGGCCGCAATTGACTACCTGAAGACACAATGAGTCATGAACCAAAAACCAACTCAAATAATGATGATAGGTGAAAGCTACCATTGTTGGAATGTGTCATAGCATGTAGATGTTAAATACTATGTTTGATAATTTTAGCCAACTGTTAACCTAAAAAAAAAAAGAAACCAAGAACAAAAGATCAAAGATAACCAAATAGTCCATCCTGATAACTCTATACATATATTCATCTTTAACCCCTGTTCCATTGGGATTTCACCGTTTCCCCACTCTTTTCTTTCTTGACCGTATCCACTTTTGGCGACCACCGAATCATTGAGGCTACCGACCTGACCTGCATAAAGTTCATTTTCTCTACCTGAACCCCTTCTCTCATCCCAACCCATAATGTCTGACCAGACCAACACTCCCTCTGCGGCAGCGGCGGCTCCCGCGGCCGCCTCTACGCCCACCGACCCCGTCGCCGCGGCCACCACCGCTGTCGCCAACCTCATCCTCGACCCCGAAACGGGTGAACATGTCTCGAAAAACGAACTGAAAAAGCGCATGGCCAAACGTGAAAAGAAGCGCAAGGCTGAGGAGCACAAGAAGAACGCCGCGGCCGCCAAGGGCCTCGAGGACGTGGAGAAGAAGAAGCAGGCGGCAGCGACAGCGGAAAGTGAGACGACTTTGGATCCGGATGCGATGTTTAAGCAGGGGTTCTTGGCGGAGGTTTTCGTGACGAGGCCGATGAAGCCCGTTATCACGAGATTTCCGCCAGAGCCTAATGGTTATCTGCATCTGGGCCACGCCAAGGCTATTGCGATCAACTTTGGCTTTGCTAGATACCATGGCGGCAAGACTGTAAGTGATATCTACCTAACAAAAATTCCGACTTAACCTTGCGAGTTTCACTAACATGAATTGTAGATTCTCCGGTACGTTCCGTTCCCAGTATGACATCATGCTCATGAGATTCTGACATGTGATTTTTTTCCAGTTTTGACGATACCAACCCTGATGCCGAGGAGGAGATCTACTTTACTGCTATCCAGGAGATGATTGAGTGGCTCGGTAGGGACTATATGCTCCCTTCACTAACATAGAAATATACTAATAATCGTCATAATACAGGCTTCAAGCCCGCTGCCATCACTTACTCCTCCGACAATTTCGACAAGCTCTACGAACTTGCCGAGAAGCTTATTGACCTCGGCCGCGCCTATGTCTGCCACTGCGACGCCACCGCCATCAAGATCCAGCGTGGTGGTGAAAACGGTTCTATTGCTCGCACCCGTTGCGAGCACGCCGACACCGACAAATCTACCAACCTTGCCAAGTTCCGCGACATGCGCGACGGCAAGTACGCTCCCCAGACCGCCTTCCTGCGCATGAAGCAGGACATTGAAAACCCCAACCCTCAGATGTGGGATCTGGCTGCCTACCGTATTCCCAAGAATGAGACGCACCATGTCCGGACTGGCGACAAGTGGAAGATCTACCCTACTTATGACTTCACACACTGCCTATGTGATTCCTTTGAGAACATCACTCACTCGCTGTGCACTACCGAATTCCTCCAGGCCCGTGAGAGTTACGAGTGGCTGAACCATACCCTCGGCGTCTACGAGCCCATGCAGAGAGAATACGGCCGTCTCAATGTTGCTGGCACCGTCATGAGCAAGCGTGCCCTCCGCACCCTGGTAGAGCAGGGGTATGTCCGTGACTGGGATGACCCGCGCCTGTACACTCTGATTGCCATTCGCCGTCGTGGCATTCCCCCCGGTGCCATTCTGTCCTTCATTAACGAGTTGGGCGTGACCACCGCTAAATCTGTCATCCAGATTACCCGCTTCGAACAAGCTGTCCGCAAGTACCTTGAGACTACCGTTCCCCGTCTCATGCTTGTTCTCGACCCCGTCCCGCTTGTCATCGAGGATATTGGCGACCTCGAGGGCACTCTCCTTGATCTCCCCTTCTCTCCTAAGGACCCCAAGATGGGAAGCCACAAGGTTCCCCTGTCCAAAATTGTGTACATTGACCGTTCTGATTTTCGTGAGGAGGATAGCAAGGGCTACTTCCGTCTGGCTCCTGGCAAGACTGTTGGTCTGCTCCAGGTGCCTTTCCCTGTCAAGGCGGTATCGTACACCAAGGATCCCGCAACGGGTCTCGTCACCGAGATCCGCGCCGTTTTCGACCGCGAGACGAAGAAGCCCAAGACTTACATCCAATGGGTAGGCGAGGACTCCCGCACCGTCGAGGTCCGTATCTACAAGCAGCTGTTCAAGTCCGATGATCCCATGACACTCAAGGAGGGTTACCTCAGTGATGTCAACAAGGATTCCGAGAAGATTTGGCCTAATACTCGGATTGAGCGTGGTATTGACAAGGTGCGGGCGCGGGCTCCGTGGCCCGCGACGGAGGGCGAGAAGCGGAAGGAAGGGGAAAAGGAGAGACCGGAGACGGTCAGATTCCAGGGGATGCGTGTGGCATACTTTGCGTTGGATAAGGATACTACGGAGGACAAGCTGGTACTGAACCAGATTGTGTCACTGAAGGAGGATGCTGGCAAATAAGTGTTGGAGGAGTAAATTTCGGGAATGAAAAATCACTGTTATTTAGTTGTTATTTCGGGAGTTTGCGGATGAAGGGTTATGTGATCGTAATGATGGATTAGAAAAACAATAACAAGGCCTATACAAAAACAACTATTTGTACAATATAGAGTGTGCTCTCACCCAAATCTAAAGCCCCCCCATGCCCTCCATTCGCTACTTGGACAACCTCGCCTCATCCTCAATCGCCTTCCTCCTTCTCTCCTCCATCTCCTTCATATACTTCTCATTCTCCACCTCCCTCCAATCCCTCTCAATCTTCTCATTCCCGTCGGTAACCTTGGCGCCCGTCGAAAACGCCGGCGCCCCCGCATATAGTTGGTAATTCTTCCCCTGGTCCGCCTCCTGCATGTGCTGGTACGACACGGGCATGTTGCCGCGGAAGCGCTTGCGCATGTCGACGAGGCCGCGGCGGCATTCGCCGAAGCCGCGTTTGAGTTGGAGGCAGGCGGGGGGCAGCTGGGAGACGAGAGGTTCGCGGAGGCATTCAGAGGCAGGGTGGCGATGGACCATGACGCAGTCAGAGGCTTGGAGGCAGGCGGCTAGGGCGTTGCCTGAGGAGGGGGGGGGGGGGGGGGGGGGGGGGATAGTGGAGGTTAGTGGGTGGTTTGAAGAGGGGGTGAGATGGAGGGACTTACGGAGTTCGCGGCAGGAATTGGGCATGGTGGTGGTGGTAGCGACAGAGTCGGTGGGGGGAGGAGGGTTTTTTTTATATGATTATAGATAGACTAATGGGACATGTCACACTGATAGACGTGTATCGTTCTGTACAATCTCAAAATTGAGTCAATATCTTGATATCTTGAGATATGACCGTCTATATCCAAATATTCAATCGAGCTACCGGCACCCAGTATCACCTTCGGCGTTTGTCAGCTCATTAGACGGTTAAACCCCGGCACTTTAACTTATCTTATCACCTACCAACACTCTGCGCCCCTGTTCGCCTTCCTTCCTCGATCCCAGAAATCCAAAATTCAATTAAGTGATTGGCAAAACGCAAGTTCACGCTGACGTCAGACGCGCATCGTTGGGTATTAATGTGAATTTGAGGCGGCGATGATGATGATTTTGGCATTGGGTTTTGCATGTGATTCAAGGCTGAGTTGTCAGGGCTGAGTAGCTGTAGATTAGGCGACTAGATTTTTTATTGAAAAAGTTACAATATATAGAGCGTGGCTTCTCCGTGAGCATTGGCGCATTGGAGAACTTGTTTTCGGAAGGAGGGACTGGTACTTTCCGCTTTTGACATTTTGAATCAGTGTTTCGTGACACAACTGTCAAATCTCTTCATTGCTCGATCCCATGACCACAATCGCTTCCTCCGTCTGACCATCATCTGCCGTGTTACCACATTATCTCTTAATAATCTTCATACCACAGCACATATTATATTCCTCTGTCTCCTGGACCCAACTCTACCCACAGCTTCAAGCCAGGTGTCTTTGTTGATCGAGACCAATCCACTGCCGGTCTCCCCTCTCTCGGCTCCGGCATATTACCGTCCGTTCACACCGTCGATTTCTCCCCCCTCCTCTTGGAATCCCCACTGTTTTCCGGGGTTCATCAGGGTCGTGCTTTAGTTTCATTTCCCTTGGTCGCGCTTACAAAGTGACCGGGGTGTTTCCAACATTGCTTAAAGCATCGTGGGTCGGCCGTTTTGGAGACGAACCTTCTTTCTGAAAGAGAAAGTCTGGTTTTGTGAGGGAGTGAGTTTGTTTGACTGACTGGCTTGAATCGATTATTTCTTCTTATGCTCTTTTTTGTTGTTGCTCTATTCATCTGGAGCTCTCTGTTTTTAATTTTTCATTTGTTATTCTGGGGTTCCCTTTGTTGGTGTCGCGAGGCTGCCCATCATGCTGATGCCTTTTGTGGGCCGTCTTCACCCGTGAGTTTTCACATGCCAGGCGACAACATCTGTCATTATGACATTTTTGCTAACAATATTATAGGGCCGAGTATTTTACTTTGATAATATCCTTTGCACTTGTCGGCTTCGAAGCCCTCATCCGCGTCCTGACTCTTGCTCTGCCCACTTCCTTCCTTTCCTTCTTCTATGGAGCCTCCCGTCGTCTGTTCCACCGCTACGGGACTCCTCTTAATTCCATCAATGGTATCGCCGACTCCACATGCACTTCGCCTACCGACGGCACTACTAATTTCCCGACTCTTACGTTGAATGACTCCGACCATGTCAACGCCCCTCTGAATCCGGCTGCCGTCCGCGATGCCTCCGACTTTGTGGATCTGTGCCGGCTGCACGGATACACAGCCGAAGAGCACGTTGTGCGAACCAAGGACAGCTACCTCCTCGGCCTCCATCGCCTGGCCTGGAAAAAGGGCGAGGAAGGCCGCCGCGTCAACGATGGCCCCGACTCGATCCGCAAGCGTGTCGTCTATTTGCACCATGGCCTCATGATGAACTCTGAAATCTGGGTCTGCCAAACCGAGGCGCGCCGCTCGCTGCTTTTCCAGCTTGTTGAGCGCGGATTTGACGTGTGGCTCGGCAACAACCGCGGCAACAAGTATAGCAAGAAGTCCACCACGCACGCGCCCACGGACCCCGCTTTCTGGAACTTCTCCATTGACGAATTTGCCCTCTATGATATCCCCGACAGCGTCTCTTATATTCTCGCTGCCACTTCGCAGCCGTCGCTTTCGTACATTGGCTTCTCTCAGGGCACCGCTCAGGCTTTTGCTGCGTTGTCGATTCACCCGCAGCTCAACAGCCAGATCAATGTCTTTATTGCTCTCGCCCCCGCCATGTCGCCCGCCGGCCTTTCCAACGGTGTCGTCGACGCCTTGACTAAGGCATCCCCCCAAATTCTTTTCCTGCTCTTCGGCCGTCGCTCCATCCTCGGCTCTACAACCCTTTGGCAGTCCATATTGTACCCGCCCATCTTCGTCCGCCTGATCGATATGAGTCTATCCTTCCTCTTCAACTGGCAAACCAAGAACATCACCGCCGCGCAGAAACTGGCCGCCTATCCCCACTTGTACAGCTACACCAGCACCAAGTCGGTTGTCCACTGGTTCCAAATCACCCGCAACAAAACCTTCCAAATGTTCGACGATGACGTCGTCCAGCTCGCAAACTTCCAACGATCCGCCTTCAAGTACACCCGCGTTGCCCGCTACCCCACTCGCAATATCAAGACGCCAATCGCCCTGGTCTACGGGGGTTCCGACTCCCTGGTGGACATCAAGGTGATGCTGCGGGAACTGCCCGACAAGACGATTGCCACCGAGGTGCCGCATTATGAGCATTTAGATTTTCTGTGGGGGGAGGATCTCGATACGCAGGTTTTCAGCCATGTGTATGATGCGTTGGAGGTGTTTACGAGTCCGGGGCCAGCGGGGAAAGGGGAGTTTGAAAAGTATAGACGGGCGAGGCAGAAAAGTTTGAGCAGGGCGAATGAGGTGAGGAAGCGGATGGGTAACTAGATCAGCGTAGCTTTTTTTATTTCTTTTGTTGTGAAGCATTTTAAGAATTATAAATACAGATATGTATATATACAAGAATGGCTTGTCTGCCTCGCAGTTGTCCTTTTGTGCATCGTGAATATCCTCAGTACCAACCTTTCTTATTTCTTCTTCCCCTTCGCCCCACCCCCACCACCGCCCCCACCCTTTCCTTTCCCATGACTTCCTCCCCTCCCACCACTCCCCCCACCGGCCCCCCCCGACAACATAACCCTCACCTTCCCCACCGGTACCACATTCACCACCTCCTCCACCCTCAACCCCCCAATCAACTCCATCTCTCTCGGCCAAACCCTTTCCGTATCCTCACTCTTGGCATCCAATGCCCCCTTGACTGCGCCGGCGCCCTTCCATCTCTCCAGGATCTCTTTGACCGCCTTGCCCTTATTGACTGCCCCTGGCTGCAACTTGACTTTGTACTTGAGTTTCCCGAGGGCACTCCACGGCGCCGCGACGGGGACGATTTCGAGGATCTCATCGCCGACGGCTGGTGTCCCGATGAGCAGGTCAACGCGCCCGGCAATTTCGTAGTCTTCGTTGTCGTCATTTGCGTCTTTGGCCATCCGTTTTCTTTCCTCGTGTTTCGCCGTCGCTTTCTGATGCCGTTCCTTCGCTGCCTGGCGCCTGGCCGCCGCTGCCGCTAACTCGGTCTGCCGGGCTTCCCTTGCGGTTTGTTCAGCGGCAACCTTAGCCACGTGTGCTGTCAGGCCTAATGCAGCTGTGGCGGCGATGCGGTCTTCTTCGTCTTGATGTTTGTATTTAGTAGCGATCTTTTTGAGTTTGGATTTCTGGCCGCGTTTGTGGGGGTTGTGACTCGGGAGCAAAGACAAAGTAGTGGAGGTTGTCGAGGGGGCGATGCTAGATGCCAGAGGATTCGGTCTGGAGGATTCGTCATCAGAGGCCTCGACAGATTCTTCCTTGGATTTCTCCTTAACAGTGGGCTTAGGTACGGAAGTCTGGTCATCTGTAGTCTTGCTGGTCTCTGGCTCAGCTTCCGGATCCACTTCCGGCTCATCCTCCCCCTTCTGTGACTTAATCTCCTCTTCTTCCTCTTCTTTTTCCTCTGCTTCCTTGCACTTATCATCCTGTTCAGTCTTGCCCTCTTCCTTCTTCTCCTTCTTCATCGGCGTATAAACGATGTGCTTGGAATGGTTCTTCGCCGCACTCATTACACTGACCTTGAACATCACTCCGAATCCTACCAACAGCTGCGGCGGCGCCAGATACTGCTTCTCACCCTTGACACTAAACTGGCCCACCGGCAAAAAGTCACCAGCTGCTGATCTCTTCGTCACGCCTTCCGCCGCCACCCACCAAGCACCCAGACCCGCCTTGGAATCCCAAGCCTCTGATGAGATGACAGCGAGAGTCCCCGCCTGTGCCAAAGTCGACGGAGGAATCGGGGCATCGGGAGTCAAGTGTTCGTTTTTGACAACGACGGAGCAGGCGCCAGGGATATCAGCAGACAACCAAACGTCACCCTTTTTCAGGTGTTTGGTGTAGAGCATCTCAACCTGCGTGGTGTCTTTGGAGCCAAGGACCAGGTAACCGTCGGAGGAGATGAACCACAGGAACTTTTCGAACCAAAAGGGAATGCGGAGGTGGTGAAGGGTGGGCTTTTCGTTCTTGAGGGTTTGTTTGAGATCGGCCTTGATTTTGACTTCGGCATTCCGGAGGGCCAGAATGGACTGTTCGGCCGTCTTTTGTTGCTTTTTGGCTGCCGTACGCTTTTGGTCATAGTAGGCTCGGGCGTTACTCCAGGGAGATAACTTAAGGTTGATGTCGACAATCAATCGGTTGTCCTTTGGCTTTGCCTTTTGCTGTTGCTGCTGCTTCTTCTTCTTCACGGCAGCAGCAGTAGCGTCGTCCTCGTCCTCCGATTCACTCTCTAAGACTGAAGATGCTGTCTCATTCCCTTCATCCTCCTCGTCATCGTCTGGTGCATACACTTCCTCACTGAGCAACATCGTCACCGTATTGTCGGCCAACTTCAGCGGCAATTTGATGACTTGCGCAACAGCATTTCCTTGCTGCTTCTCCCGTTCAATCAACTTGCCAATATCCTCCCAGTCCATTCCCTGGTTCACCAAATCATTGACCGCCTCTATGGCTTCCTGCACTCTCTCCATGTTCGCCTCAATCGCGGCCGCCTTCCGCCGATTCAACGTCGCCACAGCCGCCAATCCTTCCAATCTCTTGGCTTGATCCTGTCTTGCGGCGTCGAGCTTCCGCTGGGCATTCGCTTCCTTCTCAGTAAGCCTCGACTCCAACTTTTGCCCCTCGATCGACGAGAAGAAGTCATCAACCGTCTTGTTGAATCCGTCAATCTCTACAATAGTGACATCTGGATTCTTGACAAATTTTGCCGGCAAGAAAGGATGGAAATCATCATAGAGCAAAACTTCCTTCGTCGTTGTCTCGGTGCTTTCGGCTGCCTCGTTATCCATGGGCTTCACGATATGCACCTGCTTCTTAGCAATGATGTATCCTGTCGCCCGTTCTCTCGCCGTAATTTCCGCAATGATATCCAGCCCTTTTTGTAGGGCTGCATGCAACTCATTAAGCAGCCCCTCACTCTCATGAATCGCATCCACCGGTGCTAACATATCAAATCCACTGACTGCCAACGCATGCTCAATCAACATCGGCGGCAACTCGGGTAAGCTTGTCGCCAAGGCCCGTCTCAATTCATCACCGGGCTTGTTCTTTTTGTTCTTGAACGCCGCGGCCGCCTTGGTGATAGCGCGAGCTTTATCGACATGGGCTTTCAGAGCCTCCTTAATGCGGAGGGCGGTGAAGGGGGGAACACCGAGGTAGTGTTGGCGGTTGTCGAGGCGGTATTGGAAGCCACGGCGTTGGGGTTCTTGGCCGGGAGATTCAGGAACGTTACGTTGGAGGGCGAGGATTTTGAGGTCGGCGTCGGTAAGGATAATGTTGCCGCTCTGGGGGTAATATAGTTAGTACTGATTGATGGTCTCCTCATAGAACTCTGGGTAGTTGCACGCGAACAACGGGGCAACGAAATCACTTACGGCAAAAAACTCCAGAAACATGCGATACTGCCCATCGCTAAATTGGAACTCCAAAATCCGATCACTGCCCACCTGCTCCACCTTTGTGACCCTTCTCGTCTTGAGAAACTTCCTTAACTGCGCAACAAACCCCGACGGCTCATGTGCCGTCGTCCGCGCAAACTCGGTAACATGGCACCGGAAACCAGTCTCGATAACCAGCTGCTTCTTGTTATCGGGCTTGGCAAGTTTGAACAAGAAGATCTTGCTGCTAAGATCGTAGATGTTGGAGACGCGCAGGGAGACCAGAGCTTCGTTGAGCTCGTGGGCGATGACCTGGGGGTTGATATTTTGGTATAAGGAAGATGAACGATTGTGTTTGGGTTTTTTTATTTTCTCAACTGACCTTTACATCGAGGGACGAAAACCGTTGCTTCATTGTAAATATCCGTAGTTTGTTACGATAACTTCACTAATAACTGTGTCGTCTTCATTAACATTAACAGCTTGAAGCTTCGCAGTGCTCAATCATTAGCAGTCATGACTCCTTTGGTTAAAGTGAAGTCGTACAATGTCTATGCGACGCTCGATAAGTGGGGAATTTCACCTTTTGGGAAAGAGTGCAGCGACAACTGCGAAATGTGGGGCGGGCGAGCGTATAATGATGATATTATCATGTATCACAGATATTAACACTATCTAACCCTTCTGTTCACTAAATGGAGTTAACATGTTGTAAATAGGTGGAAGAATGGAAAAATTGCCAACTATTGATTATAAGGACGTGTTTGGCAGATGGATAGGACAAAGAAATTCTAATTCTCATCCTTCTCGAAACTTCATGTTGTCATTGATTTTTTTTGCAATTTGGCTTTTCACCAAGGTTCCATTGAGATTATCCGGAGTCCTGCAGGCTTGGGGAGCATATGAAATCTTTGACGTCTCATTAGTAGGCGGTGGTGATGTCTTGTTAAGGTCCTTCCTGAATGGGGTTTGTTGGCTCAGGCACGGACATGTGGGATGGTGATATAAGAAGGGGATATTAATGGAGAGGCTGATGATGGGGGATTATTATCTGGGCATATATACTTAGTGATGGTGATGATCATGAAATTGTCGATAGATACACTGATTGTAGAGATGAATATGTGAAGTCAATTTGGGATCAACTGCTTGATCGAGCTGGTTAACGGGGAAGACCGGGGGTAAACATGCATGTTTCTTCGATCACGTAAGACAAACGCCCGTCAAATCACGAGTTTGTCCTTCTGCCGTCGATTGGTCACCAATCCCCGGTGGCTCCTCTTTTACTCTCCCCTGTACCACCTCCCTCTTCCTCAACCACACAAAGGCTGCAAAATTGGGAATTACCAGGTGCATGGCAAAATGATAGGTACTTGTAAAAAGCACAAAAAATGAGCCCGTGTAAGTCAAAGTAGAGGCCTACAAAATGATGAATATCTGTACTTACAAGATGTAATAAGCATTATTTAATTTCTCTGGATCTGCAGATTTTAGTGATACTGTTTTTATTTTATCACTAGCTCCAGAACTCAAATTATAGGCATTTGAAAACTTAGTGTTCTGAGCCTATGATGTCATTTTTTCCTGTCCGTCCCAAGACTGTAATCTGGAAAAAATACAAAAAAAATATGTTAAAAACTCACAACTTCAATATTTTCTATAAATTCAACCAAAACAAATATTGCAAAATAATTACTATATTTGGATTCCTTACTAGATTCTCTATTACATATATTTTTATTGCTTTTCCCCTCAAGAGTTTTGTTGTTGGCATTCACTATACTTTATATACTTCTAAAGAATGACTAAAATGTTGATCTCATTCCATTGGAATTTTATAATACATAGGGTTATATCCCTAGGCTTACGGAGCATTACAGGGTAGGAGACAAATCTACAGAAGTGTAGTCCACTATAGCTCAAAAATTACTAGTATGCTGTAACCAAGACCAGGGCTGTTTTTTTTTGGTTTTTACAAGTACTTTTTGCCGTGCACCTAGTAATTCCCGCAAAATCTCCATGTGAACCCAAGAACCCACCAGCATCATCCCGCTGCTAACAAAAAGTCCAGAGCAAAGTTCCTGATCCACCATCGACCGCACCAATGAGAGCCCGCAATGTCACAATGAGATCAGTCCCTGCACGACCGGCCGGGGCCTCCCACTTGAAATCAAATTTGTTGACATCCCAAGGTTGAGGATCTCGGGAAACAAAGATAAGCTTTTGCTAAGGTAATCCTTTCGCCTATAAATATCAACGTCTCCCCTTTCAACATGCCTCTATAGATCAAATGGAAGTTCTTGCTCTCCTCACCTTCACCTCTCATCTCCCCCTCCACCCTTTCCCCCCATCCCTCCAAAATGGCCCTTCGCACCACCCTCGCCGCCCTCTCCGCGGCCACCACAACCCTCGCCTCCTTCCCCGCTACTGCCCACCGTCGCACCGTTGATACCACCTACCCCTACACCGGCCCCGAGATCCCCGTCGGCGACTGGGTAAACAACGGCCCCAACGACAACGGCAAAGGATACCCCCGCCTCGTGGAGCCGCCGGCCGTTCAACCGGCGTCGGAGAACCCAACCAACAACATCAATGTCATTAGCTTGTCGTATCTGCCGGATGGCATGAATGTGCATTTTCAGACGCCGTTTGGCCTCGGGGAGAGCCCCAAGATTAAGTGGGGGACCAAGAAGTCGCGGCTGACTAAGACGGCGACGGGGTCCACCGAGACGTAAGTTGAGCAACTGCCGGATTTGTCGAAACATTGATGATTAACCAAATAAACAAAACCACAGCTACGCCCGGACTCCCTCCTGTGGCGAAATCACTGCCATCACGCAGTGCTCACAGTTCTACCACAATATCCCTCTCACCTCCCTGACCCCCGGCACCACCTACTACTACCAAATCCTCGCTGCCAACGGCACCACGGCCTCCCCCGTCCTTTCCTTCACCACGGCGCCCTCCGCTGGCGCCTCTACCCCCTTCACCGTCGCCATCGTCGCCGACATGGGCTACAGCAACGCTCAAGGCACCTACGAGGCCATGAGCACCGCTGTCAACGATGGTGCCTCTTTCCTTTGGCACGGCGGGGACATTTCTTACGCCGATGACTGGTACTCGGGGATTCTCCCCTGCGAGGACTCGTGGCCCGTGTGCTATGCGGGCGCTGACTCCTCGTTGCCCGCGGGTGACTTCCCAGAAGACTACCATGACCCGCTGCCTGCGGGGGAGATCCCTGCGCAGGGGTCTCCGCGCGGCGGCGACATGAGCGTCCTGTACGAAAGCAACTGGGACCTCTGGCAGCAATGGATGACGCCGGTCACCTCCAAGATCCCGCACATGGTAATGCCTGGGAACCACGAAGCGTCGTGCGCCGAGTTTGACGGCCAGGGGAACATCTTGACGGCGTATCTGGATGACAATGTCAAGAACGGGACCGCCGATAAGGAGGCTTTGACGTACTTTAGTTGTCCGCCGAGCCAGCGGAATTTCACCGCTTTTTCCAACCGGTTTCGGATGCCCGGTCCCGAAACTGACGGCGTCGGCAACTTTTGGTACTCGTTTGACTACGGACTCGCCCACTTTATTTCCCTGTCCGGCGAGACTGACTACGCTTCGT
This sequence comes from Ambrosiella beaveri, assembly GCA_030294605.1. NCBI lineage: Eukaryota > Fungi > Ascomycota > Sordariomycetes > Microascales > Ceratocystidaceae > Ambrosiella > Ambrosiella beaveri. Next base: position 80,345 of record JARQWA010000056.1, read on the forward strand.
CGCCCTCCTGGCCGTTCATCCGCGAGAATAAGGGCAAAGTGGGTACCCCCGAGGCGTCCAAGACGTACATTACTGACGCAGGCCCCTTCGGGACTATTGAGGACAACCGGTACACAGAGAACGCGGCCTACGAGCAGATAAAGTGGCTTAAGGCCGATCTCGCCAAGGTAGACCGCAGCAAGACGCCGTGGGTCTTTGCAATGAGCCACCGCCCCATGTACTCCACCGAGACCGCTAGCTACCAAAAGAGCGTGCGGGCCGCCTTTGAGGACATCCTCCTCGAGGCGGGCGTCGACGTTTACCTGGCGGGGCACATCCACTGGTACGAGCGGCTGCTGCCGATGGGCCAGGGGAACATCGACTATGACTCGGTCATTGACAATAATACGTATCTGACGAATGCAGGGACGTCGATGACGCATATTATCAATGGGATGGCTGGGAACATTGAGAGTCACAGTACGCGCGGGGACGACGAGCCGATTCAGGAGTATACGCAGCATTTGGACCAGGAGCACTATGGATTTAATAAGTTGACGGTGTTTAATGAGAGTGTGGTGATCTTTGAGTTTGTTCGGGGGGATGGTGCTGGTGTTAGCGACTCGGTGACTGTCATCAAGAAGGGGTCTTCGGCGGATCCGACGGCTTAAGGGAGGGAAGACAACGGAGAGGAGAATAAGGAGAAAAGCATGTGTAGGAAAGAAGAAAAGATAACAAAATTACAATGCAAGCTCTAGAAGTATGTGTGAATGCCTATGTACATACGGGTATCCGACAATCCACGATTCTCCACATAAATAAAAAAAAAAGATCCATATACCATCATATACATCATCATCCTGTCCCGTCCAACCCCTTCCAGCGTTAGTCACATTACTCTTCACGCACACTTCTGCCCCGTCCTGTCCGGCCTCTGCCCATAAACCACATGCATTGTCATCCCCAACCGCAACCCCTCCTCCTGATACCCCCTCCTCACATCTACCAAAAACAACTCCACCTGTTCCCTCGTCCACCCCAGTCCCCTTGTCAACGGCCCCAGCGCTGTCGCCTGCACGCTCTCCACGAACAAACTCTGCCATAGCACGCCATCGGCTCCCGCCCACCCGCCAATCGGTACGTGGAAGATGCGCTCAGTGACGTTTGTGAAGCCGGCGGTCTCGAGGGTGTTGGCAAGGCGGCCGTCGGCAACCATGTGGACGGAGACGCCGAGATTTTGTAGACCTTGGCGGACAAAGTGCCAGTATTGGTGGACGGGGGTGGAGGTGATGTCCAGGTTGGGGTCGATGGAGTAGGGCATGTAGTCGAGTTCGTGGAGTTCGACCCAGCCGCCAGGGGCAAGATGGCTGTTGCGAGGGATTAGTATGGGGACGATGAAGGGCCAGAGTAACTGTTAGAAAATGGCACTTACTTGTACGAGTTCTCCAAGAGTCGGGGCCAATTTCGAATGGCGAGTGCTGCGTGTCGCGCGTGGATGAGGTCGAAGAGATTTGAATAGAACCATCCGCCCTCGATATCATCAACCATGAACCGAACATTAGGTGGAACCCAGTTGGGCTGAATCGGCGACAAATCGACACCCTTTACCATGGCTGAAGGATACGTATCCGCCACTGTAGAAGCCGCTCGTTAGTCGTTAAGTTCTTCGGTCCCTCTGCAGCCAAAACACTTACTCTCAATCGCCCACTGTCCCGTCCCCGTTCCCAGATCCAAAATCCTTTGCGGCGTCTCCACAATCGGCGCAAAGTGCAAATGCCCTTCAAACAACTGCCCTACCAGCCCATGCCTCATCTCCTCCGCCTCCTGCTCCTCAGCATCATTCGGAAAGTTATACGTCCCTTCCTTAAACCAGTGATATCTCCGTCCATTCTCATACACATATGCGTGGCTTCCCTGCCGTATACTCGTGCTTGCGGCACTGACCATCTCCACGTCATTGTACGCCTCCTGATGGTACGCCTCGGTATCCTCATAGAACTCATACTGCGCCGGCTGTCCTGGCTCCACGGTGTCGCCAAACCCTTCATCGTTGCCATTGTCCCCATGAATCGTCGCCTGGTCACTGTGACTCGGCACCTCGGTGTCCACCGTCCTCGTTGATGGCGCGTAGCTTCCCGAGCCCGAGCCAGACCCCGTATACGTAGAGCCTTCTCGGCCATTTGTGTAAAAGTTGGCGAAGCCGTCAGGATCACTATGTGATGATGCGGGAACATCGGGGAGCTGTAACTGCGGAGTCTCCGGGGGACCCGTCAAAGACGAGCGCCGCCGGGCATGACCAGAGCGCTGACTTGACCCCGATGTCCTTGCGGCCAGTCTCTGTAACAACGGCAAACGCATTAACCGGGCTCTCGACGAAGATGATGAAGTGTCCTTTGATGTTCCCATGCGGTTATCAGGCGGCATCTTCCCTTCCTTGTCCTTTTCCTTTTCTTTGTCTTTTGCTTCCTTGGCGGCGCTGCTGCTACTGTCGCCCCCGCTCACTGTTGTCGCCGACGTAAAAGCACTCCGTAACGAAGCCGTCGACGGCGTCCGCAAGAAACCCCTCGAACTTGAAACAGGCAGTGGATTCGGCGACGGTGATCGCGACGATGAGAAGCTGAAAGGAGATGTAGCGTTGCTGACGTGAGTGGGGGTCAAATGAGACGAGGCAGAGGCGGAGGTTGCGGGGCGGTCGTCGGAATGAGTTAGTTGGTGGATGTTCATGGTGGGATTGGGTTAAGAGGGGGGCGAAATGGACATCCCGGGAGAGGGTGTGGGAGGACGGTGTGGGGGGATGGCTTTGGGAGAGGTGGGGGTGGTTTGTGCGTATGGAGGGCGGGTCGATAGAAGAGGTAGGTACGTAGGAATTATGCGGGCGTCGTGATAGTGGCAATGGCGTCCGGAGTGTTGTGCGACAGGGGACAAAGATGTCTCGGTCGACTACTGCGATATCGATCTCGATGGGAATCGTCCTTTCAATTGGTCGGTATCTTGTCGTCGATTGTCATGGTTGGTGTATTCGTTTTTCGCCCAGTCAGAGTCCCGTCAAAGAAGGAAAAAAGAAAACAAAAAGAACAAAATAAAGAGATAAAAAAAAAAGCGAAAAAGAAGAAGAAAAAATGATGTATCAATTTTCGTCAAAAATCCCCTGCTTTTGTTCTTGTCTTTCTTTATGTGCGTTGAGTTCGCAGCTCGTCTCGTTCTCGTCGCACCTTGTCGTCAAAACCCCGATAAGATCCGCCCAATAGATATCGATATCTCAATATCAAGTTAGTGCGAGATGAGTAATCGGTGGCAAGGTAAAGCAAGGAAAGGGCAACAACTTCAAACTTTTGTGTTCGTGTTTTCAACAATTAAGGGGAGGAATTCGAGCTGGTGGTTTCCCTATTATCGCTTGGCTGATGGGGTTTTTAAAACGATGGTCGTATTGGAGACAAAGAAGAAGCAACCAAGGAAAATGATCTATCGGATAGAGGAAGCAAAAAAAAAATTAAGAGAAAAAGCTGTTCAGCACAACAGAGGAAATTGTAGGGAAACGCAGCGTATGTACGTAGCGAGCAAGCGAGGACTTGAAGACAATAAAACCACCCATGCGCGCCTGAAACCAAGTTCACATCCACTTTTTCCAAGAATGAATGCAAAATGTGTTGATAGAGAGGACGAGAGAAGAAGAGAAGTGAAACAATAACGTCAGTCTGTTTTTTGCTGCCAGGTCAAATGCGACCAAGAAAAAAAAATAAAGTTCTTTTAGCCCTGGCAGTTGCTCAATTCATTCTATCTCAACTGCACTTCTTTCCTTCTCAAAATGTGATGAGAATGAATTACATAGATTTAATACATGGAAGTGGATCAACTCAACGCAACAGCTCAAACAGCAGGGTTGGGTTGGCAGATTTGGATCTTGGATTATATATGTCGCAGGGCAAGACCGTCCTTGCGTCGTCATCCTCTTCCCCCTTCCTCTCGCTTCGGTTGCTTCGCTCTTTAGAAAAAAAATCTTTAGCAAGAAGGACGTCTGGATCTGTTGGGGGAGGGACTCTACTTGGAGTGGAATGGGCAACTGCATATGCAGATATTACATGGCCATTTTGTGTGCGTATACAGGAAGCGCTGCAGGAGGCGGAGGTCAAGGTGAAGCAGGAGCTGGATACGGGATTTAGGGCATGGTGGGAAGGCGGGGGCCCGCGGGGAGGGAGGAGGAGGAGGAGGGGGAGGAGGGGATGAATGAAAAGGCAGGATACATGGAATAAACAAGGAGAGAGAATAAGGAGGGGGTTCTAGAAGGGGAAGAGGGACGGGGGGGGGGGGGGGAATCAAGTGGTGCTCTTATGAAGTTATCTGCCAAAGGGTTCATATGATAAGAGGTGGTGTTAAGCTGCAGTATGAGTGCTGTCATTTACTATAAGGCTCAAGCTGAATTATAGGTAATGTATATGTATCAAGATATCTACATTCTAAATATTTATACATGCACACAGACTCACAACTAACCGCTTCTCCTGCCACTCAAGAAGCTGACGGGTCACGATACATTGCAACACAAGCTGTGATAGGATCAGGATCAATCTCCCGCTCTCTTCCACCGACATGCCGTCCGTTACCAAATGAACAGGGCCATTGCTGGTAGTTGTTATCGGTGGTTCAAATTGAATGTTCATTCATTTAATGTAATATACAGAAGTAACGTGGGAAGATGGTGAGATGGTTAGATTAGGCTCATTTGTTGGTGATGTGACGATCTGGTCATCTAACTATCTATGTATAATCAGCCAGCCATCAAGTGAGATCTTGCGTGTGCTGAACCGCCCTGGGATGTGAAGTGGGGCTGTTGGTCACAAAAACCCAAGTGGTTGAGCCAAGTGACGCGATGTACGTGATGTGACAACATTCTCTCGGTCCCGAGATCCCGGGACAATATCCGCCATTATATCCGCCATCGGGATATTGACAGACAAATATCTGCCGGTAATTGAGTGTTTGGGGGGATGGTTATTTTACGTCAAAAGCAAAGAAAACGCGGTGAGGGAGAATTACACACGATAAAGTTTAGAAAGAGCATTGCATGTATATATATGTGTGCATATCTGCATACCTTTATCTGTGTATCGCCATGGCCCCCATCCCCATCTCCAATGTGAAAACGACGGTTCTCTTTGTCAGGTCCGACGCACGATCGTCGTGCATAATAACCCCCAACGCCATGCAGTACTTTGGTATGATTTTTTTTTCTTTTCTTTCAACTGCCGATGGTTGGTAGGGGGGCTTTATCGTGGTTTTTTCTTACTTGTATGTCAGAAGCAATAAAGCAAAAAAAAAAAAAAATTTATTCAAACCAGTTACCTCGCCGCCAGGTTTCTTTAAGCAACTGACGTGGTCAAGCTGCAGAGCGTTGCAGCCGGAGCAATGGAGAAAGCGGACCGGGGCCCTCCGAGGAGTGAATGCAACGTGCTTCGGCAGATGGAAAACATGTGCATACATGAGAAAATAAAAAGGACAGTTCGACTACATAACAAAGGTATATGAACACGAACAAATGAAATGTCAGTTTTCGATATTTGATGTCATGCTCACAGACTTTTTAATCATCTTGAAAACTTCACATTGTCAAGACCCTCTTTCTTATTTCTTCTTTTTTCCCCTCCTTCCCTAAACTCATCACCTGCCCCACCCGGTTCCCCTCTCCTCCGGCCAAATCCGCGCCTCACTATAGGCATATCTATTTTCATCTATTCTCAATACGCCAGCCGCGACACTAACATTGACATCACATCGCCTCGGGTCAGGCTTATCCCGGCCGAAGACAAGGCCATCATCGGGGTCTCCTATGGTTTAAAGCGAGAAAGAAAAACAGAAAGAGTACAAATAGATGCTCCATGAAAAGTGGCAGGGTTGTGATTTAACAATGGGTTGACTCAGGATGAGATACACACACAAATAGACTTGTCATGATGTTTTTGTATATTTGCAGCCTTTGTCGACGAATGGTCCGTGACGTCTGAGCGGCCCGCGCCAAAATGAGGAGAACGTGGGAGGAAGGAGTGGAAGGGGGGCAAGAAAGTGGGATGTATCTCACCTTGTCGTGAGAATCGACTAAACAAATCTCATAACCGCCACTAGCAAAAATTCAATAACGGAATACATCGTAAACTCAATCTTTCTTATTCATCAAGTCCGTAAAACAAAACAAACAAAAAACGACAAAAAAAAACAAGCACATACAACGCAAAAATGCCATCTGGTGATAACCAATATTAACCCAAACCCTAGCTCTCCTCAAGCACACCAGAGGCAGCAACAAAACAGCAATCATATAAAATAAAAAAAGCAGAACAATAAACAAGTGCCAATAATAAATAACAGCTTTGTCAATGTCAAATTCTCCCTCCTAGAACAATCCCCCGTGACCCGCTACCGACCACCGGCAACGCCCCCTCCCACCCCCGTCTCCCCGTCTTCAACCTCACCATTTTCCCCTTCCTCTTCTTCATCCGTCCCTGTTTCCTTCCCCGTAGCTACGCCCACGGCCAAGTATTCTTCACCTCCTCCCTCTCCGCCGGTCTCCCCTCCTGTTGTTGTTGTTGTTGCTCCTCCTCCTCATCCGCCACCCGGGCCCCCAACCATGTACTCAGCCGTCTCGGCTTCTTCGCCTTGCGCGGCGGCGTCCGATTATTCCCATTCCCATTCCTATTACTGGTAGTCGTCGCCGTCGTCGGCGACGACGATAACCCTCCCGCTTCCCCACTAGCGGCACCCCCTGTATTCCGCACAACATTCACCTGCGTCGTCCCCGTCACCGGCGACGCCACGCCCGCCGGCAACGGCGGATACGGTCTCGGTTCCCGATGAAACAGCCCCCAAACCGACTGTTGCTGCGGCGGAGGCAGCCCCGTCGTCGGAGGCGCAGTAGATAACAATGGGTGCGGGGCGTAGTCGCGGGTTTGGTGGTGCAGGGTTTCCTTGCGTGGGGGGAGCGCCGGGAGGTCGCGTTCGGGAGAGCTTGTAGCGGCTGGTGGAGATACGGATGAGGCGGATGAGGATGACGTGGTAGTGGTGGAGACGCCGAGGGAGGGGTGCATGGGGGCGTTGTAGGTGGGGCGGGGGTGTGTGGGGAGGGCCGAATTGGGGAGCGGCTGGGTACTGCGGGAGGAGACGGGGCGGGGGAGGCGGGTGGGGGAGCGCGCGTGGTTGTAGGATGGGAAGGTGATGTCGGAGGTGTCGGGGGCATCGACGATGGCGGGGGTGATGATGTGGGAGGAGGAAAGAAGGGTTTCGGTGACGACGGTGGTGACGGCAGGGGTTGATTCGGGGAGAGAGGTGCCGGCGGCGGGGATCTCGGCGGTGGCCTTGGCGGAAATAGAAGGAAACACGATAGACTCTTCTCTGTCATCTTTCTCTTCTTTGGCAGTCTGCATGCTTTCTTCCAACCCTGTTTCCTCCCCCGTCTCCTCACCCTTATCTTCCACCTTGGCCTCCCCACTGTCAACCCCCGTCGTTGTCACCGCCGTTGACACCGGCTTCTTCCCCTTTTCGGACCCCTTTGAACTTTCGGCCTGTAAACAGTCAGCATTTATCCGTTCCTCGCCTCCGCTGCTCTCCCTGTCACTCGGAACACTCACCACCTCAAAGTCACTCTCGTCCGTGGCCGCCGGTTCCAACGCTGGTGCCGGACTAACCGAGCGGCTCCTCATTTTCAACGGGGCGGGCACCGCCGATAGCAAGTCGTCTTCCCGCTCTCGGTTCCGCGGGGGAATCGGCGGGGGTGCCGCGGCAGTATCATTGATCTCATCGTCGGTGGGGTCAATGAAGGGATTAGTGGTAGTGGCGGTAATGGGGGCGCTCTCGGGCTCAGTTGGGAACACGGTGACGGTGGGCAGTGGAATGGGCTGCGGGTCGATGATCTGGATGGCGATGGGGTGCGAGGACGATTCACTGTCGGAGTGACCGGTGGCCTGCAGGGCGTCGGCAGCGATCTCGTGGACTTCGACATGTTCCACCTCGGGCTTATGAGCCTGATCCTCCGCCTCGACCATTGTTTCATCCTCTTCGAGGTCAATCCCACTATCATCCACCCTTCCGTTGGCCTCCGCCTCCGTCTCCGTCTTCCCTCTCAACTCGCCCACCCTCCCCCATTTCCCCCTCAATACCTCCTTATTCTCCGCCTCCACATCTGACCCCTCCTCTGACGCCGCTGCTGACCTCGCCACCACCTCCGCCACCCGCATCACCTCCCTCTCTCTCTCCATCTCCTCCCTCATCCTCCTCTCCGCCCGCTCCCTCTCCTCCGTCGCCCTCCGCATATCCGCCACCATCCCCTCGACCTCTCGCGTCTCCCTCGTCTTCCGCTCCGCCTCGCGCTCGCGCTCCATCTCTGAAATTTTCGCTCTTGCCTCTTCCAGCAGTCGCTCCGCCGTACTTTGGTGTAAACTTAACGCCTCGACTTCCTGTTTAAGCGCATCCTTCTCCTTTTGGAGCTCGATGGCGCGCAGCAGCGAGTGCCGGCTCATGGCGCGGAGGTCCTCAGTACGGCGCTTCTGCAATTGGATTTCGGCCTCGGCCTGTTCGCGGCGGCGGCTCTCATCTTCGATTTGCCCGACGAGGCAACGGTAGGCTTCTTTTTCGCTGCGGAGGGCGATGGAGAGGACGGCGCAGAGGACGGGAGCATTGCCGAGGTTGACCCAATCGCGGAAGGCGTCGGCATTACTGTCGGCGTGGACGCGGCCGATGATTTCCTCGAGAGCGCTGTCGACGATGGGATGGGCACCCTTTTTGGCGCAGAGGACCTCAACGACGTCTTGGAGTTTCATTTTGGCCATGAGGCGGCGGAACTCGTGCTCGGCCTGGGATTGCAGGGCGGGTGGGCCGCCGTTGAGGCGGTAGTCGTCGTTGTCGACGGCGGAGAGGATGTCGATGGCGGCTTCCATGGCAGCGGAGAGGGAGCGGCGGGAGTCGGGAGAGCGGAGGGGAGGGATGGCGTAGTGGCCGGTGAAGGAGTGGTGGATGAGAGCGTAGAGGGTGGTAGCGGTGGTGGGGGAGATGTGGGTGAGTGGGAGGAGCTTGGGGGGGAGGAGGAGGGATTTTGAGTCGAGGGAGGTTTCGATTTGCTGGAGGGGTCTGGCGGTAAGGGTTAGTGAGTGACTATATATTATGGTGATGATGGGGACTTACGAAAGGGACATTGTATCTAACGACAGAGCAAGAGATCCAAACAGATGGAGTCTCCTGGCAGTGTTGAATCCGTGATATTCGACGAAATAAAAGTCAAATGGTGATGGTAAGTCCAAGTGCTGGAGTGTGGTGACACGAAACGTTTGATGCTTTCCGTGTTAGGCAAGCAACTTTGACCTCACTCTTGGATCTTCAGTAAACAAAAAGAAAAATACAAAAGATAAACAAAAGATGCACGCTAAACAGCAACAACAGAAAAGAACACAAAATTCAAAGATAAACAGGACAATATCAGCTGCGTCGTTAAACGTATCTTGTGCCTGTGATGCTGTAATATTGTAGTCCTCGACAAAAAAAGAAAACAAATATATATATATATATATAAATCAACCCAAAACAACAGAAAGTAAAACGGACACAAACAAACCATCCTCAACCGCCCTTCTTATATCTTTCTCAGGCTGTCAAGCGACATCTGCACCCTATTATACATTATTGTCCTTCTCTCCGGGCACCCGTCAACCACAATCTCTCCAAGGCCCGCCCTGTTCTTTCTTTCTGTCTGTTTGTCCGTCTGTCTGTATCCTGCAGAAGAGTCACGTACTCTCATCTCTTGCCATGTATCATGATTATCGACATACACTACTATTTATTTTTACCATGTATATATATATATCTTACATACATACATAAAGACAAACAATGTGGTTGGGCCCCAATGCAAGTTCATGCGTTGTCTCTGCATCACCAGAATGTCGCCGCGCCGGAGCCAATCAGCGTCGCCCAAGTCTATCGTTCATCATTGCGGCCATCCAAAGGCAATTACTCGATATATCTATCGCATCCTGCCTACATTTTCTTTCTCTCACTGAAACCCTAACTTCTTCAAGATCCATAGTCTGTATCATTATCAAAGGGTATCCAGAGGACCATACCTGAGATGCCCGTCGCCCCTCTCCACAAACTTATCAACCCCTGTTATAAAGAAATACATAGATACATATATCCCCTACGCATTCTCCGCCCCACGACACAACGCAATCAACGACATCCCAAACACCACCACACCCACCAGTTGCTCCCCCCGCCAACCCCCCCCAAGCCCAAACGCCAACACACCTCGCCTTGCATCCATCCCACCCATTCATCCATTAATCCATCCATCCATCCATCTACACAAAGCACCTACAGACAGATAGACAGAGAAAAAAAAGACAAATACAACATCTCACTTTTTCTTTTTGTTTTCGTTTTCTTTGCTTTTTACTACCCACCCGAAAAAACTTACCACGTCACATCGCTGCCCAAAACCAACACCATCCATTTCAGCCCCATCTTCCATTTCTGAGATAAATACCTCCCCTTAATGTCCCCTAGTGTCCCTTGAAAACCCACCCTCCCACCGGAGAAACGCCAAAAATGCACCCAACGGAAATCCGAATAATGACAAACACCAAAACCACTCAAGCTTTCTGGCTTTCTCTGGATTATATATATAAATATGTACATACATACAGATATGCATGCAGATGGTCAGCTGTCGGTGTGCATTCCGGCCAGATAGGCGAGGGTCCCATGGTCCCATGAACGCTTGGCTATGTAAATCCACACTCCTAACCCTAACACAAAAGCAAGCACTTAAACATCACCACAAGTCCATTGTCAACATGATCTTGAGTATATTTACTACCTTCTCTCGATACCCATCCCCTAAACTTCCTTCAAGTATCACCAAACATAAAGATTCCCTTGCCGCCTCTGAACCCCTCCAGCCCCTTCATCACCAACGCCCTCAATTTGTCCTCTTCCGTCCCCCAATCCCAAGTCTGCTCAATATACGGCACATCGACAAACCGCCCCTGCCTCATCAACTCCAAGATATCGTTAATCGTAACACGTCTGCCGTCCGGATCCACCTTATTCCACCGCGTTAACCAGAACCCCAGCAGCCTAATGTCCTTGAAAATCATCAACCCCGCCGGCACCTGCGACGGCTCCCTCGCCGCCATCGCCCCATACGTCACAATAGACCCGCCATGTCCCAGTGTTCTCGCCATCGCCGTTAGCGACTTGCCACCCACACAGTTGAGGCCGAGGCCCACTTCCTCTTTGCCCACGATGCTCTTGAGCTGCGCAGACCATTCTCGACTGGTAAATTCACTGTGGGTGACGACGGTGGTGGCACCAAGATCGATGAGTTCCTGCTTGAGTTTCTCCGTCGCTTCGGGCGTTTCGCGGTCGCGGATGACGTTGATCGAGCGGAGGCCCCACAGATTTCCAAATTGGATGGCCGCTCTCCCGACACCCGAGTTGGCACCGTTCTGCACGAACCATTTGCCCGAGTTAGGCTCAAGAGGCACCATACCCTTCAGATTCTTCTCGGGCCCGTACATCCTCAGGATGCGGTACGCGGTGCTGGGGTTAACGCTAACGGTCGCCACCTGCGTGGCCGTCAGCCCTGTCTTGTCCACCTTCATGAGCTCCTGTTCCTCAGCGACGGCATGGGTCCGCCAGGTGCCGAAACCGGAGGTGGCGGGAATCACCCAGTCGCCAGGCTTGTGCGAGGACACATCAGAGCCAGTAGCAAGGACTTCAAAAACAGCTTCGTTGCCTGGAATCGCCGAGGGGACGGAAGTCCCAATGAGCTGGGTAAAAGTTGGCTTGACGCCGTAGGTACCTTGGATGGTATTAATATCGGCGGGGTTAATGGGCGAGGCGAGGGTGCGGAGGAGGAGCGATTTGGAGGGGATGGTGGGGGAGATGGAGTGGATGTGTAGGCTAGAAAGAAGACGAATTAGCCACTGTTAAAAATGGAGTACTTGCTGCGGATATACAAAAGGCAGAAAGGAAAGAAAAAAAGATACCTTAAAACTTCCTCGGGGTTACCGGTCTGAGAATACACCAGAGCTTTCGCCTGCGTATACCCATACGGCCCCGACTTGAAGCGTATCTGCACCTTTGGCAGAAACTGCGCCTTGCGCAGAACCGAAAGAGGGCGAGACATGATTCTTGTTTCTTTCTCTTCTCAATCAACGATTTGCGAAAGCTGCGAAAAAAAAGAAAAACAACCAATTGGCGATGTTGTTTTCCAGTCCAAGACGGCAAATCGAACGGTTATTCAAAAGTATGTATCCTCAAAAAACCAAAGTGGGCGCACAACCGAAATCCTTGTTGACTAAATGCGAACAATCGACAAAACTTCGAATATCCCGTAATACAATGACTTCAAATTGGAACACGACAGAATGAATTACTGAATGAATGCAAAAAAAAAAAACTGACAATACCACAAATGAAACTCTTTTTTTCTCCTCTTTCTGAATCATCATCACCCGAGTAATTATCACAAACTCTCCAAACTCCCTTCTACCGGCTAACCAGATTTTGTTACATGGCAACCCTACATAATCGTCCCACCTCTTTCGCCGACGGTCATCAGAACAAGGTCAATAAGATTTCGAGGACTTGACAAATCCTTTCAATACAGGCTCTCTCTCTCAGCAGAAAATGATTGCCCTGTGACATCACTGACATCACTTTCAACCGTTGGCAAATATGTAGTTATTTACATACATATATACAAACCTCCACCTCTCAAAACTCCGGCAGCTCATCTTCATCTATCCCTGTCGTGAGCTTACCAATAGTTCCAAACCGGACATGCTGACATAATCAACATCCTCTCAGCCCTATTACAACCCAGCGCCACTTGGCATCACACCCGCTTCACTACATAAACAACCCAATCAAAATCTCATCGGTCACCATCTCACCATCATCCCATCGTATCTTCAACTACGCTATCCACACCTAAAACCTGCATTATACAAGTCCAGTAACATGTAACATACACACATTCCCTACACACTTGCACAAAACAATCAAAGAATAGAAACGAAGCAACTATCCAGGACAATAGGAAATTGATTCAAATGAATGTGCCCGAGGACGAGCTGGGTATCGCGAGTGAAGTCTTCAAATCTCGTCATTAACATTTCCCAGCTCTTCCATCTCTCCACCCCAAACCTTTTCTTCCCTAGCACCACGCCATCTTGCCAACACCTACAGCAAAACATGCCAGGTTACAGACTAGTCGACCCAGAGGTTAACATTAGTAGCCTGTAAAAAAAAAACAAATGGGGTATTAAAAAGCAAAACAAAATCCAAAATGTGACATGTAATCAGACGCTGTTAGAATCTCCGCACCACCTGGATGTGTGATGTAGCTAGAGATTCATAATGAGAAATAGGTATGAGGTATGAGAAATATGGGTTCATAGGAATGTGTCAAAGTATGTGACTAGAGACAGACTTGAAGAAAAACAAAAACAAAGGAAAAAAAAAGACCAAAAGAAAACAGCGAAAAAGTTCAAAAGTCAGATCTCTACTCCCCTCCCTAACAGGCAGCAGTAACACTGCTACCACAATGGTAGTAAATGATTGTAAAAAATAGTACAACCGTCCAATCAGCCTGAAGAGGATTGAAGGATAAGGTCGGAGTCATCGTCGCTCGTCAACGAAACAAAAAAAAAGCAAATTAATGGATGACACAGTGGCCACCAATTAGAATCAGAATGGACAGAGTAATGATATGCGCAGAAACCAAGATAATGACAAAAAAGGAAAATAGTAAAGAAACGACAAAGGTTGAGCGAAATACGAGTCAGATCAATTAGACTGATCCCAAAACATATTCGACAGTCTTAATACAGGACGCGGGGTCCTCTGGCATTTTCTTTTCGATAAGACATGGATTTTGGTGACCTTTGGTTTTAATCTCCAAACATGCAGACCAGATTCCGTTACCTGCAGACCCATGAACATGATGACATAATGGGGAGATTGGCCCCAACAAGCCGCAGAAGATCGTCTCGCCATGGCATTTCTCTCAGCTATCCAGCTAAATGGTCACTCAGTGCGAGAACCCCTATCTCGGATATCATAGGATTATTTGAAGTCCCGGAAGAATGCCTCGTCTGAGATGGTTCCGGCATTACCCAAGTCAATCTTGGTCTCTACTGTCCGGAGCTCGGGGATCATAGGCGGAGGCGGGCCTGTGGGCTTCTTGGGCTCCTCGGGTTCTGAGAGGACAAGACTAGAACGCTTGGAGCCGTTGTCAGAATTGCGGAGGCGTTGAAACCAGCCACTGCGGCGTTTGGATTTCTTTTCGTCGGTCACGGAGGCGTTACTGCGGCTATCAGGACGCGCCATACCCAGTGACGTAGTAGAGCCTTGTTCATCTGCGTAAGCGTGATTCAATAATGTGCGGCTAAAGAGCCGGCGGATAGTCCTAGGACGATGCGAAGTCGGTGACAAGGGCACGTCATCGACGGCCAGGCGCTTGGAACCAGCCAGCGAGGCAGGACTCCGAAACTTGGAGCTCAAGGGCGAAAGAGTGCTGGAATTTGTCGAATTGGGAGAGGAGAATATCATACCATTACTGTGACCATTCATAGGTGTGGCAGTAGCCGCAACCGCAGGTTTAGAAGGGGTGGTGGCAGTAGTTGTCGCCGCCGTCGTCGCAGGGGCAGCAGGAATGGTGGCAGTTTTAGAAACCGGAGGAAGAGCAGAAGGAGCCTCCTCTTTAGGAGAAGGAGGCGGAGGCGGGATGTCAGTACCGGCTGTCAAGGACTCAAAGTTGAAATTAAGAGCTGGTAGCTCGAAGTGCTTCGGTGCATCTGTCTTTGCGGGCATCTTTGATGTGGAAAATTTCTTGAGGGACCAAAAGGAGGACGGAGTAATGGGTTCAAAAGCGTAGCAGTCGTTGTCGGGCGAAGAGGGAGATTCGTCCGTCTTGTTGGATTGATCGTTGACGGCAGATTCGGAGATCTGAGAGTGGTGGAGTTCGGAATCGTCAATGGCACTGCTCGGGGAACCGGTGTTGTAGGGAGCAGCAACAGTTGTAGAACTGGGGGCTGATTGGAAATTTTGATGGGATGGAAAATGATAAGTGAGAGCGCGTGACTCGTGCAAGCGAGACGACGCGGCAACCAAATTGGCAAATAAGCGCACAAGCAGTGGTTTGAAAGTCACACCTGATGTTTTACTCGGAGGACTCGCTTCTGCGGTATGATGATGGTGGAAAGGAAAATCTGAAGCCTTGAGTGAATCCAGCGTGTCGGTGTTTGCGAGAAAATCGCAACTGTTGAAGAAATGGGTCAGGTTTAGGCTGGGGGCTGGCCTGTTTTTGTTGTCAGGGAGCACTGACAATGACTAACTAGCGGGCTTGCCTGCTGGCTTGCTTGTTCATGGACTAGGGATTGACTAGGACCACGGCTGGGAGAGAAGACGTAAGTTTCTTAAGTTTTTTTTGTTGCTTTTTTCGTCTTGGGTATGGAGGTGCCGCGATCCAAAACTATGTTTCAATACAAACAATACTATATGGCCCCGAATAGAACTGAAAAGACCACGTCTTGAAAATCGTATATCAAAGTGTCAGCAGAGTGCACTCTAAAACGAAACAAAGCAGGGAAACAAGGACACAATTTCAGCAACTTTTTCTTGCTTTGTTGACGCCTTTTCTCGATTCTGCTCCAAACGTCCAGGGGGTTTGGTTTCTTGTATCTCGTCAAGGTCTGTCCACGTTGGGTGGTAAACCCAGGCGAATCTTAATGCTTCCTCAACTCACCTTATAAACTCAAGCTTCAGATTCTGAAGATGCAATATGATCAAAAGCCCGAGAAGAACAGACAAATTATCACGACCACCAGACTAGAAGTGACCAAGTCTGTATAGGGATTCTTTTTTTTTTTTTTCTGAAAAGAGTGCACCTAACGATATAGCAATACCGGTCGATCTCCAATAAATTGTGTGAATTGATGAATCAACAAATAGGATCAGATGAGACTTGCTAATGAACATCCAAGAGCCAGTACGTGACAAAATGTCAGAAGGCTGGTGATGATGCGGGACCAGGTAATGCAAGCAAGACGCGACTGGGGTACAGATAATGGTTTGACGAGGGTAGGAATAAAGTAAATGGTCCGTCAAGACTAGAGTACCGAAGTTTCTCAATATCAATAACTCCAAACACAACCACAAGGATCTTCTTGGTGGACAAGATCTGATTCGGGCAGAGCAAAGTGCCGGGGGCAAAAAGTATATAGGATATGCAGAAAAATGCCAACAATCGTAAGCAGTCTGACAATTATGTTTGAATGAGTGGAAGCTTAATATTGGACCGTTGTCTCGCTTGTGTCTAAGAGACGCTTTTGAATGATTAGTGCGAAGTCGCGATAGATGCGGATCGTGGGCTATGTGTGGGGCAGCAAGTTATCATAAGTGGTCAAACAGGCAGATGAGGTTAGATGAGATGTAATCTGATGTAATGACCCACTTGTCAGTCTCGAGGCCCAGGATTGCAAAATTGTGACCTTTCGTATAGTTTATAGGACTAACTAAGACGATATTAAACAATTGATAGCAATCGTAAACAAACGACCGATTCAAATGGTCATCAGACGGGCTCTTTTGTTGTTGTAATCGTCGATGCCAATCGACAGGGTTTAAGATGCTGTGTGAGTTTTATCTGGACCAGGGGATCTTTTAGATATCAATAAAAATTGACAGAAACGAGCAATATCAAAATATATATCCGAGACAAAGTCACGGGTAATGCAGATGTGATTATCGAAACAATGAAAAGTCTGAACAATTGACAGAAAAGAGGACAAAGATTCACAGATTTCCAGCAGGTAGGATACTTGATCTTGATAAAGAGATTTCGCACTTTCTCGTTACAGACCAACAAACCACAACATCTTCCTTGTAATGATTTTTTTTCTTACATATTCCAGGCAAGAGCAATTGTCTATGGTACGAGTCCCCGTTCGGTTAAGGCAATCCCAATAATAGAAACTACTGGAAAAGGTACAAAGGTACTTTCAGTTGACCCGTGGACCACTCACCATCTTCCAAGCGCACAATGTCATGCCTGGCAAAACTGTCCCGAGAGGTACAAGACATCGCTTCAATGCCAATATCGCCAGATTTGACGGGTCGAGTGCGTCAATCATTTGTCTTTATCGCCCTAGGAAGAGGGGTTCGTGTCAGGAGGGAATTCCCCTCTCCATAGAGATCCATCATGAAATTCCTTTGCCATGTTCCCTCCACACTTCCAAGCCAGTTGACCAATCACAGTAACAGATTGTGCCTTGGATCAGAGGAAAACACCTGCAGTAATGTGTGGATATTAGAAGGGATGCAGTGTTAAATCAGGGGAAGCACAATCTAGAAACGTCACAGACCGAAAGGAATGTTGAGCTTACGAGACAACAGCAGGAACACAGAATACAGGATCACACATGGACACACATTGACGACATCACGTCAGTGCAAAGCTCCATGGCCCGGTAGAAAAAGAAAAATGAACACATTGATTCAATGAAGTGGTCTAAGCAGTCCTGTTATCCGCGGCACAACCGTCCGGGTCATTTACCGCAGAATAAATATCATGTTCCGAATGCTTTGCATATACCATGCAGCGACATGAACACCCTGCTTTCAATCATTCACATCTCCATCCGGAGCATTTTCTCCCATGGCAAGAACCACTTGCCTACCGGAGCATTGATCGCTACTCATATAGCATCTCTCCTTAACCATTTGGCCCTAACCCATTGAAGCCCTGTATCCCATATCTCTGTTATCCCCCTCTTCGCTTCCACAGCATGGGAACTTGAATATGCAAGCTATATATGCAAGGGCGAGCTATGTAAATAAAAGCAAACCTAGCCCACCAGCATAGACCGATCCGGATACATCCAGTTATGCCTGCTCTCACCTGGAATGGACACTAATACAAAAGTAAATAATCTGACGATAATTCCTTTTCTCGAAATGGGTGAAATACTGAGTCTGGGATATACAAACGATACACAGACCTACATGCACTTTGAATATAATATGAAAACGCGTTAAAATGTGGTTGATTCATCTCATTTAGGTGACAGTGAGATCAGTTGAAATTATGAGGGAGATGACCACATGAAGAACAAGGCGCAAACGTCACTAGAGCCATGATATCAGGCTATGCGTATATAACTCTGCGGAAATTTCTTATAAAGTTATTGAATTGTGTAGTTGTTGTTTAACGCAAGTTCTAAATATTCAAATGTTATGTCGGTCTTCAATATTTCATTCCATATTTGTCCACTTATACACTCAAATCTTTCCTCATCAGATGTAGCGCCCTCCCTAAAATCCGATACCGCTCTCAGTACTTTCTTCCGCAGCCACCAACATTAACTCCCGCACTATACCCAAACTGAACCTGTCAGCACATAGACATTGTCTCCTTTCGAAAACAAATGACAATCGTCTCATAATCCTTATCCCACTCATCCCGATCCAAGCCTAGATCCTTTCCCAAACAAGCCACCATCCCCGCAATCTAAAATATAAGAGTGATATTTGACAAACCGCATAACGCAACCATAAATCCTTATTATCTGAAAATCACATGTCAAGGTGTGCACATCATTATCTCCAGGTGAGAATTTGGATGGGAGATGTCACTGGTAAGGCGGTATAAGCATCAAACGAATGATGGAAATGACTGAATTCTGTAAAGTTTATGTCTATGTTGTGCCATGAACGAACTACATATGTACAGTACTGTAGGGTTAGGGTATCATAATTAAAAACGAAATATATGTTGGTATTGATGTGACCAGAATCGTCAGTATTGAACAATGACATTAGTTAACTTCTATTTCCCAAAGAATACACATCTTGAATCGAATTTTCTGACGCCATATATTGATTTGTTTCAAGATGGGCTGCGCGTATACAACATGGAATCAAATATATCTCCCATCCTACACCATGACACTTCATTACGCCCGGAAGCATAGAAACCAATGACAGATTGTCCGCGTCGTCAATTCTCCAGTCCATTCCAGAAATATATACATATTTCTCCACGCATCATTTATAACTTTTTGATGCCTCAACTTAAGCGTATAGCAATGCCTGCTTTATTCTCACAGACCTCATTGTGGCTACTCTTAGCCCTGACTCCATATACACTGGCTGCGGCCGTCCCCGATCTAACAACGGAAGACACAAGCAAAACGATTGAATATGACTTCTTTCGCTAGCAAGCTGCAGCTAGTCTTGCCTGCTCACAACCTATCAATGAAGAATGACTCAGCTCTATGTCTTACTACCTCGACATCGTCGCCGGTGCCACCGACACATGAACATGATCTTCTGTGGTCTTTGTTCTTGTTATAATTCTCTCCTACATTGGAACTCCCGCTTATGAATCATGGACACTCGCGCGAGCCTTCCCGCTTGGTGGATTTTTGTCATGTGTGACTAGCTTTGATGGTTCATTTTGGCGGCATCGTCCTTTGGAATACGAATATGTTATTTTCAGCCCGACGCTTAAGTGGCTTATGCACTATCAAAGACGATCTCCCGGAATGGTCTACAGTATGGAACATGATAAAGACACTATACCCGAGGTTGATAGGTGGGAACGGAATGCGAGATGGTTTGTAGAGGGGGTTGAGAGGACTGTTAACGAGAAAATCGATAATTATGATGGAGGTTATACGTATATGGTGATGTTCAGATGTCCATATCTTATGTTTCTAGTAATATGGGTGGCTATTCTTGGAAGGTTTGGTGAGACGACTGTGGTGCTATGGGCATGCAGAGTAGGTTGACCCTTACGTTAGGTTATAATAAATCAGGACTAACGAGACCAGATTCCCTATCTGCCATTTTTGGGACCAGTATTAAGCATGATAGCGGCTCTCATGGCTGGTTACGGGTCAGCTCCGTACTCAAAGAATTACGCATTCCGAGTTTCTCGGCCTCCGGCAGGCATTGAATTCACCAAGGGAATACCTCAGATCTTCGAATTATCAAATCTCGCGACGTCTCTTCTCAGCTCCACACAGGGTCCGATATCCAGAAACTTCATCTTGACTGAGGACCCGTATCCAAAGACACAACATCCCGATAAATCATTAGCATATGTAGTGGTGTCATTAGCTAGTGGCGCAGGAACATGGAGCTCTTGGAATGTTGCTGCCCGGATTCTAAGCATTGCGTCAGTGCTTCTGAATGTCGTGGTGATCTCAACTTCCACCTATCTCGTACCAGGTGAGATCGTTTCTACAGCCTTGGCCTACGGGTACCTTGTCTTGGTTAGCCGCATAGCATCTCTGTCGATGGTTGCGCAACTACCATCAAAAGCACTAGGTCATTTCCCGATTCACCATGTTGTAGTCAAAGATAAAATGGAACTAGATATCACGTTCAAACAAGTCATGAGAATGGAGCTGCAGATAGAGATTAACGGGCGAGTCTTTGTCGATGGCCGGGAAGTTGCGGGACATCTAGAATGGACATGGTGGGGCTCATACTTGGGCTTGTTGGGTAGACCATTCGATATTCGGCGTGGCATCAATCATTAGACATATAAATGCTATGATTCTTCAGAATTCCTACATATTTGATTAGACTTTTCTGAAAAAATCATCTCATTGCATCACGCTTCACATGTCATTGACCACTGACATCATCTGCCACCCCACCCATCCCCTGCTGGACAACCCCACTTTTATTTCCCAATTAGGTCACCACCTAGCTTAGCTAATGACCCAGCGCCATTATCACCACGCCCGACGTCACGACGTCACGCTGTCGACCATATAACTTGCCGTCCTAATCTGCATTTTCCAACCTTCCTGTGTTGCACACCACTCAATACGGCCTGGTGATTTCTTTTTTTGTCAGCCTATTAATCATTTCATCTTTGTACTGTCGATACTCTAAAGGGCAAATAACCATTTGGCCCTTGATTGCTTCCAGCCACACACCCCACACAGCCTTGTCCTACGAAGCAACCCATTTCAACTTCTATACAATCTATTCTCGACTACATATTTTGTTCATACAATGGCGCTTCCCAAAAGAATCATCAAGGAGACCGAGCGTCTCATGGCCGAGCCGTAAGATACCCTTAGACCCCCTTTGATTCTAAGCTGTCGCTTTGGGTAAGGCGGACGACTACTAGAAACAGCCTAACGTTTATTAGTGTCCCTGGAATCAGCGCGGTGCCGCATGAAGACAACCTGCGGTACTTTGACGTGGAAATTTACGGGCCCTCACAGTCGCCGTATGAGGGTATGATTCTACGAGTTTTCGAGCAGTCCGACGTTTTGGAAATGATGTGATATCTTGAACCGTCTGTGTCACACCAATAGCTTAAACGTCATGTTGCATCGGAGCTGGAACCATCAAGTCGTCAAGTCAAACTAACCGTATCCAGGCGGTATCTTCAAACTGGAGCTCTTCCTTCCCGATGACTATCCAATGACTCCTCCCAAGATCCGTTTCCTCACCAAGATCTTTCACCCCAATGTTGACAAGCTCGGCCGTATCTGTCTCGATGTATTGAAGAGTAAGCCTTGTGCACTTTTAAAACAGACTCAAGGGAACACAATCTATCTAGCGCGAAGCTTCCCAGAGAGGATTATGCAACATCTACTAACCTCCATTTATAGACAACTGGTCACCTGCTCTTCAGATCCGGACCATTCTTCTTTCAATTCAAGCGCTTCTTGGTGCCCCGAACCCGGATGATCCGCTGGCGGCGGATGTTGCTAAGAGCTGGAAGGAAAATGAACCGGCGGCCATTGCGACTGCGAAAGAATGGACGGAGAAGTATGCAAAGAAGCCATGAGTAGGGAACATATAGCTAAGAAATGACAGGATGTACAATGGATTTCAGCAAATATCATCTTGTTTTAATGGCGACTCCGCAGCCAACTAATGATCATGACAGCCGATCTGAATATAGATCATTTGATGTTTTGTGAACTGTATCAAGATTCAGGACAATTTCTCTGGCCTCAAGTAGGGGTTGTCATCTAACCACTTTACCTTAGCTTCTTGTTGGTGACACGAAATACTCAAATTAATTTCGTGACTATGTGGCGTCGAGTTGGAGAAAAAGGTTAGCTATTGCCAATTTCGGACGTAATCAATGTCATGTTAGATTAGGAAAGACAGAAAGGCTGTTGCTTTGTCAATCTATGTATGAATTTTTGTATGTACTTTGTTTTTTGCCTCAACAAATTGTCTTGTCTCATCGGTGTCATTGTCCACCATCCGTTACCGTTTTATCCAGAGGTACAGCATCCATCCCTAACATATAAACTAAACTATTCAAGATTAACATATATCACTCAAGCTTTCTTGTTCTTCTGGCCCGCTGTCATTTTAGAGAAGAATTCACGCCTTCCTCTGACCTTCATTCCCAACATGGAAGAGCAATCCAACCCATGAAGATCGGCTCGCTTGGTCAGTAATAAGAGATCGATGCAAGATGCTGCCCAGTGCCAGAGAGAAGTTAGACAGTGTACAACTTCGCCAGTAGGAGAGTCATCATTACTGCCTGAAGTGTCACCGTTAACGTCATTGGCGTCTATGAACAACTCCGAGACCAATGACAAAGATGAGCGTGAGGCTTTGACCGCGGACCTGCAGTCAAGCATCGAACTTTTAACGCATGATGTCAACAATCAGACATATGAGCTGCAAGTATTCAGGACCATCACCATGATTCCCAGACAAAACGCCCTCAATCGGTCGCATAATCCTCAAGCAGCTCCATTCTATAAACGGCCTATTTATTACATCTCACCGCGAGGCTATGCCGTGAAGCTCGGGATTCGAGAAGTTGCAGTATTTATTGCTATTCCCACTCACCACCCAGAATTTATATCAGAAGAAGAACGACAGCTTTTCCATATGAATCCTCAAGATGCCCCCACACCAACTGTCAATGATCTCCTTTACCGCGGCACTGGAAATTCTCAACCCAATGTCCATGAACTTGATAGAGGTTGTCGAGCTCTCGCGACCATGGGAAAGGTTCCTAGTCCCAGTAGGGGATATCATCACACCCTAAACAACGACGTATGTGATACACATCAACGTTGGTCTTTGTACTACAGAATACCTCAGATAAGCTAATGCATCCTCGTAGTTGGAATACTGCTTCAGAAGAATTTGTGCGATAAGCAAACTTAAAGATACTACTGAGGGAGCTCACATAATACGTTGGTCTTTGACCGATGAAGGTAATATTGCCATCATCGATATCCTAGGACTATTTTATAACCCGCCCCAGAGGCGCACCATCCAACATTTATTCGAACGGGGGCTAGATACAACCTCCAACATAATCCCACTCGATGTTCGATTACACAGATTCTGGGATCTCTGAAAATTTGGGATTGAATATATATTCAGAAAGAGGACTATTCAAATCAAATGGACTATATTTTTGAGGCTTTGGCACATGAGAAACTACTGCTCCTGGGGTTTTGCAGGCAGAAAGATGCTATTTTTCCACGCGCGTGGTTATCAGTTCAGATCTGGACAGATAATTGAAGTTGATTGCTTATCACAGTATGAGGATAGACATGACCTACCCAACGGTAGCCTTCTCAATTTCAGGCTTAAATCAGATGTTATTGTCCATCTTTCTACGGCAGCTGGGTTCGTTGATTTAGATGGAGAAGATGATCATGGTCCTGCTGATCCCCATGCATCAGGGTCGTATACTACCATTGAAAGCCTTCAAGACGAGATTGTACAGTTACGGCAGCACCTCGACGTTTTGGAAACCCAGAGAAGCCAGTCTAACCATGGTCCATCGAATTACACCTTGACGAATGAACCGCCACATTAGGATGTGGCTTCATCCGTTCCAAGACTTGGTGGTGACCGTGATGGAGATGGAGCTGTAAACCAACTGGGTCATGAAGTCTAGTCTCACGATGCTACGATGCCTATAGCCGGGTCTTAGTTTCCGTCTTTGAATCGACCAATGTTGTCAATACAAAGCAACAACAGTGATTCTTTTGTCATTGACCTCCGCAGAGACAGCGGAAACAAGTGGGGATGATCCCTGGGGTTTGAGTGGGGTCCAGTGAAAATTGAGTTAAGGGAACGGCGGTAACGAGAACCTCAGGAGCTCAACAACTTATTTTCTTCGTCTAATTATCTTCTGATAATCTTTGTTTATATCCGTAATTGCCTTTACTGCCCACCGAAATGTCAGCCAAAGCCAAAGATCTCTCGCACATCACGCCCGTATTTCCGCTCCCTACACAACCTCCATCACCGAAATTGGAAACCCCACAGATGTAAAACTTGATTTGGATCCTGTCCCTCATTCCCCATATTGAGGTGGGTACTTTTCGGAAACTGACCGTGACCCCCTCATCATCCAGACCCCCTTTCCGGACGCTCTGGCGTCGGAACAAACTCTCTCTTTGGTCCCACTACGCCTGGGTTACCAGGCGAATGTGTGCAATGCATCGACGATATTTTATCTGTTGACGGAAAAGAGTCCGGTGGGGAGGTTTCACGGGAATAGAGCGAGAACAATTCACACGTTGCATCGAGGCCGGGGGAAGTACATGCTGGTACATGTGGATGGCCGGGTGGAGAAGTTTGTGGTGGGACAAGATGTTGAGAAGGGGGAGAGATTGCAGTGGATAGTTGAGGGGGGAGTGTGGAAAGGGACATATTTGTTAGAAGATGTGGAAGGGATAGGAGTGAGTGGGGGGTTGTTGATTTCGGAGACGGTAGTCCCGGGGTTTGAATTCCAAGATTATGTTTTTATGGAGAGGGAGAAGTTGGTGGAGCTAGTAGGAGAGGAAAAGGCGGAGAAGTTGGGGTGGCTCGTGAGACCGGAGGAGCGATAGCAGGAGCAGGAGAAGGAGGAGTGAGGATGGACAAAAGGCTTTGGTAACGCCGAGTGGACTGGACTGGAGGTGGTAGTGGGGTGACGGGCAATTTATGGTTACTGAAGTGGCACATGTATATACATGATGTTTGCAATGAGTAATCAATAGCCCTGAAGTCTAACAAAAGGGTGATTAATATCTGTCAATTCGTCACTCATCAGTCTTGTTTGCCCATTAATCTTGGCCCATGACGGTGTCACGATCTTCATCTAGATTTACTCGTTGCTCTTTGTCTTGGCCGCTTCCTTGTCCGGCCTCGCCGACAAACGGCTTCCTCGCAATGAAAACATGAAACTGGTGATAGGCATGCACGGCGTGATTCCCAAGCTCCCGTCTCACATCTACCAATGAAGTCTCGATCTCCTCAACCGACCGGCCAAACCCCCAGTTCAACAGCCGGTACGAAAACCCGCTAAGCCCCTCCTTGACGACGTGCTCCCACTTGCGGCCAATCTCCTTAAGGCGCGGGTCCTTGGGCCACGGGTTAATCGGCACCCTGAACACGGTCTCGTGGACGTCAACGAAACCGGCGTCGGCCAGCCAACAGCGCAGGTGCGGCGTGACGTCGAGGGGGCGGGAGAGCCGGGTGCTGGCGGTGGCGAGGTCGCGCGACCAGGTGGCTAGGGGGGAGGTGGCGGGGAGGGTGCCGTCGTCACTGTGGGGGAAGATGGCGAGTTCTTGGAGTTCGAGCCAGGCGCCGGGGGCGAGGGCGGCGAAGGCGCGGCGGATGACGGTGGCGTAGGAGGTGAAGCTGCCGAAGGCGCAGCGGAGATGGATGTAGTCCCAGGAAGTATTGCCGGTGTCGGAGTGCCAGTCTTCCTCAGCGTCCTCGATGAAGAAGTGGACGTTCGGGGGCACGTGGTGGGGTTGGATGGGGGAGAGGTCAGTGCCTTGGACGTGGGCGTGGGGGTGGCGGTCGGCGAAGTCGATGGCCCAGAGGCCGGTGCCGGTGGCAAGGTCGAGGACGTGGAGGGGGGTGGGCGAAGGCGAGGAGGAGGGGAGGGGGGCGAGGTGGAGGTGATGAGGGTGGAGGACTTCGTTGGGGGTGTGGTATTGGAGCGCGGCGCGGCGGAGTTCGGGGGGGTCGTTGGGGAACATGTAGGCTGTGGGGAGAGAGAAAAAGAGAGAGAGAAGAGGTTAGTTGGTTGAGAGGCAGCGGCGGATAAATAGAAATATAACAAAAGAAAAAAAAAGGGACCTGTTGGGCAAAGTGGAACTTACAGTTGGGACGGAAAGCGGGATAGGTGCGGCCAAATTCTTCGGGGTAGTCTAGCACGGAATCGGAGAGCGATTGCGAGTCGCTGGCAATGTCATCACGTCAGTATCTCTCTGTTTTCTTCTTATGAATACGCAAGAGCCGGCATATATATACTCACATGATGTCATCTCCCTCATTATCATTATCATCATCTTCATCTTCATTACTTGGCTACAAAGGATAGCCAGTCAATCAGCAGACTGCTCTTTTTTTTGTCTACTTCCATCTCTCTTAACTCACACGTACAATTTCCATCTCCCAACTTCGCTGCCGCGTCATAAACTGTGGCCTAGCTGTCGTAATAGTAGTCCCCGTCTTGACCCCCTCGACCATCTGGTTAAAGGTAAACTCGAAGGAACAAGTTCCCGTGGCTGAGGGCGTAGCCGACTGCAGTAATAGCGGTATATTGTTTGTGATTGTGGTACGGTTTGTGGTGGTGATGGTGTACGTGGAGGCATTGGAGGAGGGGAGCGAGGTTGACGATAGGGCCGGGGCCGGCCGGCGAAGGCGGCGGACGAGTTTGGGGAGGCGGGGCATCTATGTTTTTGTTTGGAAGGGTCTGGCTGGCTGGTTGGGTGGTGGTAGCGCCTTTGGTAAGGAGGTAGCTGTATGGATTAGAAGGCTGTTTGGTGGAGAAAAATGAGGTGTTGCAGATTGTTGTAGACAGAATGTTGTTTTTAACAAACAAAAAAGGTGATGAATAGATGGTGGTATGGTGGCACAAGCAGGCACAAGCAAGAACAAGCGATGGAGGCCGCGACCCAGAATATCGGGACTGGGGTGCATTTGTATTTGTATTTATTTATATCTGAACGGAATGACTACAGAATATCGGAAGTAGAAAGTCAACCCGTGATATTTGTATCTCCGACAACTTTTGCAAGCCTGTCTTTTTTTTACTGTTATCACCCCGGTCCCTTTTTTCTCACCACCAGAGCTGAATTTGTCTTGTCTCCTTTTTGTCATTTTGTCAGCAAAGAACCCAATACTCTGGACCCGGGACATTGGAAAAAAAAGGAAGGAATTTTTATAATGAGAATTTATTTACATACATTGTCGGACTGGTCTTTGTCTTGGTTGACTTAAATCCGAGAGAGTGGATTGACAGGTTGTGATGGGTGATGATAGTGAATGTGGAGGGTGGAAAGAGATTGTGCATATTCTTTTTGTTGTTTTTGGCTTGATGTTTTTTTTTTTTTTTGGCGGGTTCAGATATCATAAACGCTGTTCCCATTGTCGTCTATGTTCACAATATATATCACCGTCTTTATTCTGTTTCTTGGTGAATATGTCCCTCTCACTTGTTATCTGTCGCCTTCATTTCGCCCCTTCCTCCCCGGGCGACTTTGTCCCCCATGAGCTGAACTCACCTGCATCTTTTCTCCCGAAGAAAAAAAAAAAAAAAAAAGGAAAACCACCCCAAAATTATATACGTATGTGCATATATATTCTCGTCCAATCCATATTATATATACATGGACTTCGCCGACTCTCCAACCGACGTACTCTGAAATAAACTGCTTTCCCTTTTCTTTCCCTGTAGCCAATAACCATGAGCTGCCTCCAATGTCCTCGCCTGTATTTTCAACCTAACGGGGAACCAGAGCGTCGGGATTTTTTGCTGTGGTACATATTTATGTATATTGTACGTATGCACAATGTAAACCCGTGCATGAATCTCTGCAGCTGCAGGGCGTTGTTGGTGTCGTGAATATCAAACCGGGTTGTCGGGGGGGAGCGGTCGGATGACCGTGGTGCCGTTTTTCCCTCTTGGGATTGCCCCGAAAGAAAGGTGATATTCGATTCTTATATACTTGGTCAATTTTCTCATCAACATCAACAGAAGCAATGGCGTGGTTCTGTTATATAATAATAGATACATGTTGTATACACACACATCATGCTTAGAGCCCGCCGACGCACCTTCGTCTCGCATACTCCCAACTCGTGCAGAAAAAAGTCCCGCTTACATGCATCCATTCGCCCAGACATACCACCGCTCTTTTCGCCATATCTTCTTTCTTCTCCATTTGCCCTTCTTTCTCTTCGATTTACGTGCTGCACTTATGCCAAAAGAAACAGATCCCCGATAAGGCAAAAGACCCGCACTCTTGGGTCTATCTGTTGTTCGTTGTCTTTTTCGTCGTCCTCGGGTCAGGGAGACTTGGGACACGGCTGAATGATGTATGCGGATTGGGATGGATTAGTCAGAGAGAGGAAATGAATGCATGTCCTGTGTACAATAAGAACGGGGGAGGGGAGGGGGAGGCCGAATGCAGTGCAGATCGTGACCCGAACCACCGAAGTCATGATTTTGCATGCTTTTTGGTGCATGCATCACGGGGTCGTTGGTGAAGGAGATATCTAATAAAGTTGTTGACAGGGATACTGGAAACCAAAGGACAGATAATAATAAAAAAGAAACAGACATGGCGACAAACCTCAGAACAGCTTTTGGTACGTAATCTTATCTTTGTCTCGCATAGACGGCGAGTTGGGGAATCTGATTTCTCATCATCAGAAAGCCGACCATGTCTTTTGTTTTCTGAAATAATGTAGGCACCAAGCCATTGACATGTCTTCGCCCGCCCGCTCACAATAATAAGGAGTCTCCTCCCTTTTCTCAACGGGGCACACACTCACAGAAACTCCATCCATCCCATCAACCATCATAAAATAATCAGCAACTCCAACTCTACCCATCTCATATCTGGGCGCATCGTATAGAAGTAATCACAAATGCACTCACATCACCCTTCTTGCACTGCCTTCACCCACATCGTAGCCTCGTCACAATGCAAGCAAAAAAAAAAAGGAGTCAGAATTTTCCCCTCCCTCTTTCTCGACAAAAGAGAAAAAAAAAAACCACATCACCTCCCCAATTTTTATACCCATCCTCTTTCCCACTACAACACAACCCACTCCCACATTATTTGACTGTCATCCACCGCTTATCACCCCCGGCCCGCCGTGCCGACCACCGTCCAGACACAGTCAGGATGGTGGAACATTGTGGGACCAATGTTTCATCAGATATGAATTTGCTATTTGGGAATCCAATGCACTTCTTTTGGTAGTCAGGGTTAGGGTTCCAGTTCAGCAACAATACTTTTCGATGCCTTTGATTGATATGTCAGATGCTGATTCTACCGAGAGAATCAAGGGAGCGGAGGAGTATGTTGAGGAGATGCTGCAGTATAAGGCGAGCGTGTGGTTTTCGAGGCATTATGCGGTTTTGGTGGCGGGGGTGGAGCATTTGAGGAGTGGTGATGGTGGAGATTGGCAAGTGGGAGGGGTCGTTGTGCGGTTGGTTGTATTAGGGTGATTGCTTTCTGGTTCTTTGTTAATTCCATCTGAAATTGTCATGTCAGATGAAATTTATCGTTAAGGTGATGTTTCCCAGGCCATAGCACGCATATTGTGCTAGCATTATGTATAAGTCTGCATGAACCCAAACAACGGAACCTGCATACAATCGCTGCTACGGTTGGAATGTCGTACAACCTGTTAAGTCTTCTTAGCCAGGGCACATGACTTTTTCCATCTGAAGTCATCTTTACCATCAACATCTCATTCCATGGACATCGGCATCCATCCTCTGTACTTTGAAAAGTCCTCAATCCCTGATAGGCAGTTGCCTTTGTTTTATAAATTACAAAGATGTGCAGCCTTGGAAAGGCATGTGGCTCTGACTCAGCCTTTCTCAATTTTCAAGATTCTCAGCAATCTCATTTATTACATCCATAGACCGAGGCATCAAAAAGTTCCAGCATGTCGTCAACCTTTTCTGAAAAGAAGAAGTATTTCCCGACTAATACTTTCCATCGCACACTTCAAAGTCATGGATGAGAAGAAAGTCGACATTGAGTCTGGGAATCGGCCCAACAACATGAACCCAACTTATTCCGAAGATGGTCCCTGGGGGCAATTGAGAACCAAGTTAGAAAAGCCCTTTGTATACCCAACACGGGAACTCTTGGATGCCGGGTAGAGATATGGCGCATCATTGGGTGTCTGGTCTGGCAGTGTGACTATGTGTTATGTGAGTGCTATCAGTCGTACTGGTGTGTTCTGGGGCATCTATGAACTAACAGCATACAGGGACCATGCACTTCCAAAATCTCTTTGCGTTCGATTATCAGTATGGCGACATTGTTTTGGAGGGCTACAACCCAGAGAATCATTTGAGATGCCGTGCTACCGCCAAGTTCCAACTAAGCGTGCCTCTTCCGCAGATCAAGTGCACCAGCCCTATCACCCCCCAAGAATCACAAACTCTGGCAACATCTACCATGACCCACCATTACTAGCCTTCATTTTCGTTCTAATGACGGTAATTACGACTATGTTGAAGAGAATATATGAGCACACACACATCGCGAGAAAGGACGGTTGGTATGCCCTCATGCTGGCGGTGGCCTGGGAGATCTGATCGGGAATTTGGGACCTTTTTGGTCAACAGATTGTTGGTATGGTTACATCTGGCTGATGAGTATTGCACCGTGATTTGAGGTATTGGAGTGCGGATGTTACATCACAATTGTTTGCAGCTTAGCATGACTCCATCTTCGGTATCACAATACATGATACATTCTCATCAATTGCCATCAATATGATAACGGATCTGTTAATTCTAATTGAGCGGGGTAAGCTGAACGTTTGCCTTTGTATGTGTTCATAAATGTTTTTGTATAAGTTTATTATCATTAAAACGTTGTGTTGATGTTGCTCAGTTCATCAATGGTCTAACTTGTACCATCCATAACCCTAACACTGTGTCATTCTCTGCCGGGCTAACCCCGCAGATGCACAGATACCGGGGTCTAATTAGTTGAAGTGGAGTTATGCCGGATGACTGTAAAGTCCGCATGAAGTAAGATAGACAACATGACATGCTGGCAGTTATATTATATATACGTAAGGATGCTTCTGTTTAATCGGAAAATATCATTGTAAGGAACAGATTTTGTGCTTCGTACTAAGATATCAGCATTTTGTAAAATGAATTTTACAGACGATGAGTGGAAAGTAGTGGAGGGCGAAGTCCCGTCAACTCAGGATGCGGCGATCCAAGAGCACCTGGCCAAGAGGACAGCCCTGATTTCCCAAGAAGACTCACAACGTAGCGGTATGGAAAAGAAAACCTAACTCCCTTCATCAAAGGTGGCCGCCAACTAACGCTGCCTTGTCTAGACGCCGCCTTCAAAGCCTCGCTGTCCCCCATGGCTGCCCGCGCCTCCCGCATCGTCAACGCCATCCGCCACGAGGAACTGGCCAGCATCTGGACGGGCAAGACCGAGGATGCCATTGCAAGGGCGGAGCACTCGCTATTGTACCCGGGCATGATGTTCACGCATGCCAAGGGACTCATGGAAGGGACGAGGCTGTGGAAGATTGTCAAGCGGGTGCCCAAGGGCGGGCTGCTGCATGCGCATATGGAGGCTTGTGTGGATTTCAAGTACATGTTTAGCGAGATTATCAAGGTGGAAGGCATATGTTTTGCGGCGGAGGGGAGCCTGGAGACGGAGGGGAAGCGGGATGATTTGGGAATTTTCTTTCGGTATCGGGAGGAGCCGGGGAGGGGAATGTCGGTTTGGGAGAAGGGGTATGAGGCGATGATGTATTTGCCGGTGTTGGAGGTTGCGGATAGTTTCCCGGAGGGGGGACGGGAAGGGTTTGTGAGGTGGTGTACGGAGCGGTGTACGTTGGCGATGCAGGATTCTGAAGAGCAGTTTAGAGGGGTGGATCACATCTGGGATAAGTTCTTGCGGTGCTTCCTGGTTACGAGGGAGTCGCTACACTATGAGCCTGTTACGCGCATCTTCTTCAGACGGCTGATGAAGGAGCTTTACGACGACGGCGTCATGTGGGCCGAACTGCGGTAAGTAACCCAGAAAGTCACCAGATATTCATAAAAAATCACTAATAACCTCGCCAACCCTTCACCAGCTTCGTCTGGCCCACCCACTACTACGCCGAAAAGTCCGAGACTTCCGAAAAAGACAACACCCTCTTCCTCCGCATCGTCGAGCAGGAACTTGCCGCCTTCAAAGCCGCCCACCCGGACTTCTGGGGCCTCCGCTTCATCTGCACGACCATCCGCAGCTTCCCCACCCGCATGATCACAACAGCGATGCACGAGTCCATTCAGCAAAAGATTGCCTTTCCGCATCTGATTGCTGGGTTTGACCTGGTGGGGCCAGAGGATCGCGGGAAGCCATTAATCGACCTGCTGCCGGAGCTCGAGTGGTTCAAGCGGGAGTGCCGCAAGGCAGACGTCAACATGCCCTTCTTCTTCCACGCGGGCGAGACACTCGGCAATGGTGATGCCACTGATCAAAACCTGTTCGATGCTGTCCTGCTGGACACCCGGCGCATCGGGCACGGATTTTCACTATTCAAACATCCGCTCTTAATCAAGCTGATCAACGAGAAGAAAATCCTTATCGAGTCCTGCCCCATCTCCAATGAGGTGCTCCGCCTGACGGGCTCCATCATGTCGCATCCGCTGCCGGCTTTGCTCGCGCGGGGCGTCGCGTGCTGCCTGTGTAACGATGACCCGGCGATGCTCGGGCAGGGCAAGGCGGGCATGTCGCATGACTTTTGGCAGGCGTTGCAGGGGTGGGAGAATCTGGGATTGGCGGGGTTGGGCAGTTTGGCGGAGAATAGTGTGAGGTGGGGGTGCTTTGAGGATGAGGAGGCGGAGGGGTGGGTTAAGGGGGTTTCGGAGGGACTGGCGGGGAGGGGGATTAAGGCGGAGAGACTAAGGGATTGGAAGCAGAGGTGGGAAGGTTTCTGTGAGTGGGTTGTGAAGGAGTATGGGGGAAGGTATGAGGAGTAGTTAGGAAGTCCGAGTTAGGATTTAGTGTGAGTGGGGGTAGCCGTTCCACTCGAGATACATGACTTTGGTCTTCAATAAAATCTAACTGAGACCAAGCATCCAGGGCATGGTCACGTCTTTTAACATTTTTATATCTGATCAAGTTCTATAAAAGTCTCCATTAACGCGATGCCTACTTGTGCTCATCCTGTTCATCCAAGTGGTCTTACAGCGCTCCCACCTTCCCAATTTGACCATCTTCAACCCCCGCTATCACACTATCACACCTCCAAAAAGTGGCCCCCCCCCCTCTCTATCAACTGCTCCTCCACCCAAACTCACGTCGCCACTCTACCACAAATCCCGTCGTACCCCGACAAAACAATGCGCCCTCTCCTGTGCAAACTTTCCCTTTTCACCAACACACTCCCAAGACCTCATATTGCTCCCACCATCCAATCCCATCTCCTCTACAACCCCCTGCTCACCCCACTCCGCCGCACCATGGCTACTCTCCGCGCCGACCTCAAGGTCGCCTGCATCCAACTTGCCTCGGGCCCCGACAAACCCACCAACCTCCACAACGCCCACCAAAAAGTCCTCGAGGCCGCCGCCACCGGCGCCAAGCTCGTAGTGCTCCCCGAATGCTTCAATTCTCCCTACGGCACCTCCTTCTTCCCCCAGTACGCCGAGGTCCTCACCCCGGGCATCCCCCCCGCCTCGCAAGCCCCCAGCTACCATGCCCTCAGCGCCATGGCGCGGGCCGCGGGTGTCTACCTCGTCGGCGGGTCGATTCCCGAGAAGGACCCGGCGACGGAGAAATTCTACAACACATCGCTGATCTTTGGAAAGGAGGGCCAACTGCTGGGCAAGCACCAGAAAGTCCATCTGTTCGACATTGACATCCCCGGGAAAATCACCTTTCAGGAATCCGAGGTGCTGTCGCCGGGGCAGCATGCGACAGTGGTCGAGTTGCCCGAGTACGGGCGGATCTCAGTAGCGATTTGCTACGATATTCGGTTCCCGGCACTGGCGGCGATTGCGGTGGAGAATGGGTGTTTTGCAATGGTGGTGCCGGGGGCGTTTAACTTGGTGACGGGGCCGTTGCATTGGCGGTTGCTGGCGCAGGCGAGGGCGGTAGATAGTCAGTTTTATGCGGTGTTGTGTAGTCCGGCGCGGGATTTGGGGGCGAGTTACCATGCTTGGGGGCACAGTTTGGTGGTGGACCCGATGGCAAAGGTGCTGGTTGAGGCAGAGGAGAAGGAGACTATTGTTACGGCTGAGTTGAGGGAGGCGGAGATTGTGAATGCGCGGAGTGGGATTCCGATTACGACGCAGAGACGATACGATGTGTACAAGAACGTCGCCAAAGGGGCCAAGGTGGAGATTTCATGAGCAAGTCACTTGTAGCATGTCATGTGCACAATATATATATTTCAGGAAACAGACTTTCTTTTCTTTTGTCATTATTTGTTCATTCATTTTCTACATTTTTACATATACAGACATATATATGCAACCACCGCTTACTCCAGAGCCTTCTGCGCAAATTTGGGCAGAGTGAAAGCAGCCTCGTGGACCTCAGCTGAGTAGTAGCGGCAAAGCTTGTCCTCTTCCTCAGCAGACCACTTGCGAAGGGGCTTCTTGAGGTTGGCCTTGGAGTCCTTGGAACAGATCATGAAGCCGATCTGGCCCGAGGGGTAGGAAGGAATGGTGGTGAAGGCGTACTCAGCGACGGGGAAGATGGACTTGCAGTCCTTCTTGAGCTGGGTGATGAGAGGAAGGTGGAGCCAGAGAGACTCGGCTGTTGGTTTTGTTGGTGCTTGTTAGTGAAATCGTGTACATATACAAAAACAATACGTTCCACGTACCCTGGGTGGAGATGACACCACCCTCACGGAGGGCATCGTGCAGAAGCTGGAAGTAGGGCTTCTGGAACAAAGACTCGGCGGGGCCCTCGGGGTCAGAAGAGTCAGTAATAATGACGTCAAAGGTGTTCTTGTAGTCATCCAAGAACTTGAACCCGTCACCAACGTGCACGCGAGACTTGGGGTGCTCCAGGCCCACGGCCATCCCGGGCAGATACTTCTTCGACAACCGGATAACTGCCTCGTCAATATCGCACAGAATAGCCTCTTCAACGCACTCATGCTTGACAATCTCGCGCAGGACACCACCGTCACCGCCGCCGATGACGAGGACCTTCTTGGGGTTGGGGTGGGAGTTCATGGCCAGGTGGCAGATCATCTCCTGGTAGGAGAACTCGTCGCGCTCGCAACACTGGAGGACATTGTCGAGGACGAGCATGTTGCCGTGGTCGGTGGACTCGAAGAACATGACGTCTTGGTACTTGGACTTTTCCTTGTGGAGGACCTTTTTGACACGGTAAATGTTGGCTTGGCCGGGCCACATGTCGGAGATTTCACGGAACCAGCCATCTGAGGGGGGGGGGTGGAGGTTAGTTACTGTGTTTCTGGGAGAGATCGAATAGAGTTGGACGGGTATCGTGAAATGGTTGCAGAGTCTATGACGTTGCGCAGGGGTGCAGATTTTTCTTTCCGAGTAACAAAGTACTCCACCACCTTTGAAGCATCGCAATCGAAAGAGCACCCCAAAGGCTGGAATCTCGTTTTCGGATGTGGCTCTCCTATCTCAAAGTCTGTCTCTTCCACTTCCAATAAACATAAATATATGGCGGGGTATCTTGATCGCCATGACCACCCCTCCTTCCCCTCTCTTTTCAAATTCTCTCAGATTCCCTCCTCACAAAAATAACAAAACTTACCCTGTATGGTGGAGTGGGTAAGTTCTTCGCCGGACATTTTGACGTTGTTTTTGTCAATCTTTCAAGATAAACGAAATTCGCAAGAAAAAAGATATCAGTTGGAAAATTCACAAGGAAGACAAGAACGAGTTGAGATATCCCCCCCACCTGCGATTTGAGGCACGTCGTGGTGGGATTTTTTTTTTTTTTTTTTTTTTTTTAGCAGAAGATTGGCAGCTGGTGGCGGGCCGGTTTGTATAGTTTAAAGGGCGGGAAGGATGATGGGTACGGGATGGCACAAAGGCATTAACAATGTTGATAGTTATTGACACTTACCGAAGTGTAGCTTTTGTAAAGATCTTGGAGGATGAATTCAGTGTTGATTTTTGTTTCTGGCTCTGATTTAGTGGATATTGTTGAGGGCGGTTGTTGTGAATGGCGCCGCCGGTTGTCGACATCCGGTTAGCGCCAGCGTAACGAGACACTGGGAGTACCTGTGGGAGAGGGCGTACTTTGAGGCCTATAGTTTGTATTGCATGACACATAAGGCTCTCTGAAGCTTGTATGGTGGTAGTTGGCGATGCGTATGTTATCAGTTTATTACCTATCCTAAGTTTACAATTAGTCATAGAAACTAGTGAGCTTGGCGGGCGGATTGGACTGACCGGTAACCCTAAGAGCGGCGATGGCTTTCCAGATCCACAAGAATGACCTGTAGAATCAGTCACAAGCTGCCGAGAGACTCCAGGGAGCATAACCAGTCCTACTACTGACTCAGTCAATTTCTATTAAAACCACGATACATGCTGCACTAAATTATATCATACATATCAACCCCACTCCTTTTGCAATCTCTTCACTACATCCCACCTTCCCAATCCGGTTGAGTATATGATCACGTGTTTTATCACTTACACGCTTGCTAGGGTATTGCATCAGTAATAACCCTTGATGGTGAAAAGTCTAGCCATAGTACTTGAGGACCTAGACGAGATATACCCAAAGGCTTTTTGCCCAAATCTTGACCAAGATAACCTTTCTATCCCAATTTCTCTTGAAAAGACACAATTCTCGCAAACTTTGATGCTGTGACGGCCCAGGTGTGTGAATTGGATGCTTGGTGGGAATTAGTGGAACGACGTTTGCTAAAACAGGCTATAATAGTTTAATGGCTGGAATATCACGTTGTGGTTGTAGGACATCTTAGGGACATGTAAAATCCTTGGCGATCCATGTTCGATTCATGGTTATGGCACTTGTGTTTTTTGACTTTTTTTTTTTTGGTGATGTCTTCTTCATCTTTTTTTTTTCTGCCGTTGGGAGATAAGACGGGTTGAAAACAGGGCTAACGGAGACACAATGAATGGAACATCTGAGAACTCGGACCCGGCCTCGAAATTCCCCCTCCTTACCGAACATCAAACCATCCCTACATGTGGTGTTCCATACTTTTCCCAACCAAGTACCGGCCCTCCACTTTTGACCGGTATAGACATCACAGAGGCAGATTTCTCCTCGGCATCGGTGTCGGACCTGCCACGAACAGTGCATAGAGGATGTTGTTTGGACGTGAAGGTTCATGCGTTTCGATTCTGTGGATTAGCAGAGGGAGGGGCAAGATTTGGAGAGAGGAAAGGATGTTGGTGCTTGATTCCTGCGTTGTGGGATCTGGCGATGTTGACAAATTCAGGGCGCAGGGTTATTTATCGATTAGGTGGAGCAGGGGAGAAAATATGTAAGACGGATCGGGTAATGGATTGATGTTTATTTTCTGGTGATGAAGATGGACAAGACATAGGGTATCGTGGCCTTTATAAATGTATATAGGACTAGGTAAAGAATGATGAACAGCATGTTTAGTCTATATCTACTGTATGTACATTTAGTGAGATCATGGTGAACGCACGAGATGCCACTTTGCAGTGGCAAATTCAAGCATTGACCTCCGCGTCAAATTATGCCACGCAGCTCGAGAAAGCAAGTCACATCCAACATCACCAAAGCGCCTTCATCCCGCTTAGCTAGATATGTCTATATGTATACATATATATCATGAATACCTCAAGACTTGGGCCTTCAGTGAAATACTGTGTGTAGAGGCCGAGACTGATTCTCTGACAACATACTTGCAGACTTCTCAATCCCACCTTTTGGCCCCAGCGGTGCGAACGACCGGTTTCAAATGCAACGATGTCTGAGCATGGGACATCCATCACTCAAGTGTCTTCTTCCGTTCCTCTTTGCCACCTGCATCAAGGGCAGGCAACCTTGAGCTTGTCTACATAACTACCTAAATACATACATATTACATATTCACGTGCTGCTAGCCCTTTAGATCCCAGACGCATGTGAGTTAGTCAGACTTGCATGCAGGAGCTTGATTGATCAGCTTCAAGCTTTGAGCTTTGGGCTTCAGCCTTCAAGCAGAGACAGTAGATCAAGCAGACTGTGCCTCACTGCTTGACAAAGAAGCTAAGAAGTATTGCTTGTCTATGTGGTACGTATCATGAGAAAAGTAAAGGATCTTCTCCACTTTCTAGGTAAATAGGAAGTAGAGAGAAGGAAAAAAAAAATGACCTCACGGAGTCTGTTCTCCTATAGAAGGACCACTACGCATTTCTTCGCAATCTACATATTCCAAACGTGGCTAACCATATTCTGAGCGTTAGAACCAGTTCCCTCTTTGAGAAATGATGGAGTATTAATGATTTGACATGTCGGCTCTTGTACTCACATACTGTAAATATGGCCCCTTTTTTTTCTTTTGTGCTTGTTTACCGATACCCTCAGCCCGTTGGAACGAGATGTGAGCGGGGTAAATTGGTGACACGACGGTGATGGCACGTTGGCGGGTTTGATCGGGAAGGTAATCTCGTCACATCGGCGCGATCTTGTGTGTTATTGGATGGGCTGGCTTGGCTTAGCATGGCATTGGCATGGCTCGTCGCATCAATGACACGACACCAGGTATGGAGCGGATCCGGCGTTGGGTTCGCCTTCAATGTTATATCCGCTGTTAGATTCGGCCATATAGCAAACTCATATATAAGATACACATAAGATATATCGAAATAGGTCTGGCCAGTGACCGGATCAAGCTTTACTCTTGTCCTGATCTCATGGCAAAGTTACGTCAGGGCTGGGATACAGTGTGCGCGCGGGGGGGAGAGCAATGGCCATGTGCATGATGGGAATCCTAATGAGCGTGACATAGCGTGGGGTTTTGCCCCAGGTTTTCTGCGCGAATCGGCGAGATGGGCGACTCGATTTGTCAGTTGGTGGAGAGGATACGTGTGTAAGCGGCTGCCTGTTGCCCTGTGCTGTGCAGATTGATGTGGGATTTGGTTTGGAGCAGTGGTCGGTGATTTAACCTGTGTTGTTAGTGTTTATGTAGGCAGAAGTATATTCATCGCCATCAGATTACACTGTGCACTTGGCCACTGACATGCTTTGACATGTGAATGTATAGCCCACATTTGGATCTTTACCCAGTATCCACTACGGGCGAGCCGGTCAGCTATCTAGAAAAGTCGAGATTCTATTCGGCAACAGATGGCCAATATCAGACAAAACATCATAATGATATCGTCCATGGACTCCTCCAAGTTAACGTCTTCATGTAACCCCACCACGCGACATCATCTATCCACTTGGCCAACTAACCAATTAACCAACCTCCTCCAACACTCACAGTCTAGACCCTGCCATCAGCCCACAATCGTCGATCACACCGGCAGTGACTCCCCCTCTTCCCTGTTCTCCTTCTCAATATCCTATATACATGAACTTGTATGCACCCCCATTCAACTATATATCCTACCCGGCATCCAAAACACCAACCCCATCATCATCCGGCCTCTCCGCGTCTCAGTCATACCTAACAAACAAGTTCCATTTTCCTCTTCTCCAACCGCACAGCCAAGAACCATCCACCACCCTCTGACGCACCGATCAGGTTCTCAGGTCATAAACAGGAAGAGAACTACGACAATGAGAAAGATAGAATCAAGATGAGAAGAGAGAGAGAGAGAAATCTATCTAGAATTGGAAGCCCCGATGGTTTTCTTCGGGAATGTAGGTACATAGGTTAGGCGAGGAAACAAAAAACGAGGGAAAAAATAAACGTGGGGTAGCGTTGAGGGGACAGTAGCAGTTGGGAATGACGGGGTGTCGGTGCGTACGTGGGCACGATTGCCAATGTGGGCGAGACCGGCTGGGAGCAGACAGACAGACAAACAGACAGACAGACAGACAGGCAATTGGCGGTGCTGTTGGATTGCGGCGGATGAAGATGGATGGATGGACAGTGTAATGTTACAGATTATGTTGATAAATAGAAAACAGTGCCAAGACAATGGATGTTTGCCTGGTTTTCTGGTGGTGTTTGACAGCTGGAGGCTGAGTGGTGACCTGAGGTTCATCGGCGTTCCACCAAGACCATGGCCGACCATGAACTATTTGCATATCCAACGCCCATTTTGTGCGTGGATATTTCTCCACAGTACCTCTTGGGGTTTCCATCAATCTTTTTCTTTATCTTCATTGTGGCACTAGCTGTTGTTCCGGGGGATAATCTCAATATCTTCAATTCCCCTGTTTGATCGCGCGATCTTGCTTGCCACACAGACCGCGTCCAAGTGGCTAGATAACAATATCAGCTGAAAGAAAAAAAATAAGATCGGTCCACCGTGTCAATGCAAGAGGGCTGCTGAACACATACCTCGTGGGAAGGCAAGAAGAGAAGAAAGAAGTGGAGGGTGAAGAGGAGGAACAACTGAAATGCAACTGTAGACGGAGTTATTGGAGGTAGTCTGGCGGCGAGAGATTCAAATATCAGAGAATTTGTATAGATCTGTGGTGGGGATTGAGAGATGGGCAAGAAACTGTGTAATTGTCAGTGAAAGTTAACAATGCATTGGAGGCATCTGTGTAGTATTGCACTAACAACAAGATATGGCCATGTATGTATAACAAAAAAATAGAATTCAGGCTAATTTGGCCAGCACTTTGCTCTAGGGTCGTGTTTGGCGATGAAAGGTTATGGCAGATGGTGGTTCGTGGTGATGGTTTGTCTGTTGGCAGATGAGCTTAGACATCTGTTAATAATGCCATGTCTACACAAGTGTATATATTTAGCTTGGCAAACTTAAATGAACACTGTTCCGATGTATATACACAAGTTGTATGTATGTACGTATGTATGTATATGCATTTTATAAATGTTTGCTGCTTCCCAGAATTACTGGAAGGCAGAATGGCATTCGTCTGGCCGATGGGTTCCGCGCCGCTCGTTAGTTTTGCCGAGGCAAAGAAATGGAGTTGGGTTAAATGACACCTAACCGACATCATTAGTATATATGTATTTCTGGATTCCTCAAGTAAATGAGTTCACGGATCGAATATGGCCCCCGTTGTTCAATCTACCCAAGGTATCTCGACAGATGAACCACGATGTCCTTGTCACGCCCTTTCGGCTCGGCGCTGGAGATGCCTTGCTGGATCGGCCAATGATGAACAACTCTTTGCCTCAACTTTTATTTCTTAGTTCTCAATTCTCGCATATGCACAGCTCACCTGCATTGGCCACATGCAATATAACCTCCAAAACGTGTTCTGATCACCTTCTTCACAGTTAATCTACACAATCCCATCCTATCACCACATTTCTCACAATGAGAGGTCAATATCGGGAATAATTGATTATCAATAGAGATGGAGGTTGATGGAAGAGGAACGGGCAAAAGAGACAATGAATGGCCGGTCTGTAGTCAGTGATCTCATTCAAGGCATCGACGGTGTAACCTCAACGCAGAGAGTGTAACTCTGTAATGTCGAGATCTGATGATGTTTGGGTAGGGACTAGAGTTTGTGTGATCGAAAGAATGGTTCGGGAAGGTTGGGGGGAGGGCGAGATAGGTTTAGTGAGGTTGTGGTCATGGTGACACGAAAGATGGAGGCGGGGTGGAAGAAATATTTAGGTGTAAGACGGGACCATTTGTGGTAAATATGCGTGCAAATTGGCTCATTTATAGTTATTTATTTAAGCAATAGGAAAGTCAGTGATATTGGTTATGGTGATGAGATACCATTGTTATTTTTATGAAATATTTTAAATAGCAATTTTTTTTGAAGAGTTATTAGATTGGATCATAAAAAATGTATGCCTTTTTTGAGTCTTTGTATCATCTTCGTAGACATCTTCATGATAAATATTTAGTACAAAGATCACGCGAACCACACAAACACTCCAGAGAAGACAAGTTCTGCCCTCTGTCCTGGCCCCTCCTCACCACCATCGCCACAACCAAACACCAAATCACTCGCATTCTTCGTATCATCCATCCCTATTCTTCCCTACAACTATCTACCAGCCAGTCTCATAACCTCCAATCCATATTCCCCACCACACCATCGCACCCATCGTACCCATATGAACCCCGAGTCCGGCCGCACATCACCTATTTACATAATCCAAACGGAAAATACCGCCTTCCTTCCTCTCTCTTTCCCTCCCAATACGGAAATCTTGCCAAATCATACCTATGGTTATTTGTCAACAGACCAGGTTCATGCTCGAGACATATTATATAATACTTATAGAACACCAGATGGATTAGATTTTGGATGTGTGGGATGACCAAACTCGCGACTCACGGCCTCCCGTAGCGGATTGCTGCGCTCAGACAGTGTTGGTGGTGATTGATGCTTGATAGTGAGGCCAGGTCAGGCCAGGCACATAGACTCGGGGGGGGGGGGGGGGGGGTTT
>JARQWA010000056.1:122885-172902 GCA_030294605.1 Ambrosiella beaveri
TTGGATGTTATGTTGCAGGCACGTGACACATGGGAAAGGTGACGAGATATGTGACTGTGGTTTGTTTGTATTGAACACCAGTCTTCTGGAATCTTGAATGGTCGTCTGTGGCTTGTAGAATCGACCAGGTATATAGGAAAAGGAAAACAATGACATGCCACTCCTCATTGTCAGCATCAACCACTGTTCTCTGTTCTCCGTCACTATTACCACATCATCTGCCCATCCATAGCATCATCATTATCTAATTTATCTAATCTGTATCCCTTGCAAATCTTCTCCTTTCCTATTTCCTGTTTCCCATCATACATAACAATATATATATTCCCAAATCAACTGCAATCATCACCAATCAAATCAGCAAGGCCATCTCGGTATACTAATTGTTATACGATAGGGTGTTCTCTTCTCTTTTTTTTTTTTTTTTTTTTGGGGGGGGGGGAGGTGGGTATCGATAGGTATTTGAAATTCTGACGGCAACTGAGAAGGACGAGATTCCCGGCTCGGGGAGAGGGGCCGGATGGAGAAGGGAAGGGATTAGGGATTAGGGATTAGGGGCAGTCTTTATTGGGGAGAGAATCAGCAATCTAGATTCAAACATATATGGTCATTCAGGCCAAATATTTAGCAGAGT
This sequence comes from Ambrosiella beaveri, assembly GCA_030294605.1. Taxonomy (NCBI): domain Eukaryota; kingdom Fungi; phylum Ascomycota; class Sordariomycetes; order Microascales; family Ceratocystidaceae; genus Ambrosiella; species Ambrosiella beaveri. The sequence goes on from JARQWA010000056.1 coordinate 123,520, forward strand.
TTAAGAATGAAAAATATGAGCTGTAAAGAAGCAAGCAAACAAACAAAAATTCTGTCTGCTAATGCCGATGCTGATCAGTGGGCCAGACGGCATCTTGAGGGCATTCTCTATAATTCCCAATACCAACTAACGGATTCGGAAGTTTGAAATGTCAAGTTGTCAAGTGTCAGGTTGCTTCCTTCCTTTCTCACCTTGATTCCTTCTTTCTTTCTTTCTTTCCTGACTCCCCGCCTCCTTCTCCTCTTTCTCCTCTCCTTCTTGCCATTTCTAACAGGATTCTCATTGTACAAATGTACCTAGCAAGACAACTTGCTAAATACACTGACGTTTGGATTTCCTTTCTCTTAAGGTTCCCCTCCTCTTGCACCGGAGGGGGGAAAATTGCTTTATGGAGAAAGACAATTGTCTTGTTTTTGCGCGTTGTATGGGATTGTTGTTAGTGTTAGGAAATATCTGTTGTCGTATATGGTTCCGGTGGGAAGGGTATTAGCCGCGTGGTGGGTCTGTGGCGATCAACAACGGCTACACGGAGCCTATGTCTGTTTTGAAACTGGCGTGAAAGCTGCCATATACAGTTGTATGGTAAATATACGCGACAATAACATGATGGGAGACGGACGGACATGGTCACTAGTGACATCGGGCTTTCGGTGCAATGGCTGCAGATGAAGTGAGTAATGTGAAGGGGCTGGCTGGTTTTGTTCTGCATATGTACAAGTCAGATGCCGACCACAGAGAATGAGTCATCAAGGTCGGATGAGGACATGTTGTTGGTTGTCGGATATGTCGTTGAAGCTGACGTTTTCTTCAATGGCCCTGTAAGCTGCTGTCAGAAGTACTTTGCTTTGTTTGATAAGAAGCAGTCAACAAGTTCAACAGCCGGGGGACTTCCACGTGTTTTGTTAATGACGACTAACAAGCAACAGGGTAAACAAATGCTGTCCATCTTTATATCATTTAGTGGCAGGATATTAGTCATCACTTTCATTTCCATCAACGATGATCATCATGATATCTTCACTCTCTAATAAATAAATAGTCATCTCTTGGTGAACACATCCGTGATAACCACCGAATAAATAGATCACGCATACATATTTACACCGTCCCATCCAGCCCCTGAGTGCAACATGACACGAACCGGCCATTATCCAAAGAAAATAACCAAACGTAACCACAGAATCTGATCTATCACATGGCACCAGTTTCCCTCTTCGTGGAAACAAAAACATGCATTAAAGCGGAATCTCGTGATTATGCCATGGCAAAGCGGCAGCAAAATGAGAGAGAGATAGACAGAAAGAGTCTGCGCATGTGTGCATGATCATCTCTATCCGGACAGAGGGTTCGCATGCTAGACATCTGAACCGATTTTCTCAAGGGTGGTCCTCCCCGGGCGGACCGGAGACATCAAGGAGAGGGATATTCCCGTTTTTTGCCTAATGGAGTTATTTTGGCGACCATTATCCTATCATTTACTCAGCTCGACCCGCCCTCTCATCGGAGAAAAGAAAGAAAGCAGCAAAAAGGAATCAAACTTTTTCAATAATCCTCGTGGCAATGCTGCCTCCGCTCCTTAATTTTTGCCAGCTAAAAAAAAAAAAAATCCCAGAAAACATGAAACCCGTCAATTACTTACTATTCGCCCGAGAAGAAAAGCAAAAAAAGAGACAATTGCCATTGGAAAGCCCTCACTTCGGATCCCTTCCCTTGTCTCCCAAGCCCGGATTACTGCCCTGGTCTAAACCCTTTCGGGAAACAAAGCCTTCCAGTTCTCATTCCTATTCGTTAGTCCTCGGCACTTGACAAGACAAACCACAAAAGATTTATGTGTAGACAAGAAGAAGGTATTTAAGAATGCAGAGATTCCCCCACCTCTAGTCAATATAAAAATATAAGAAAAGAAAACATAAATATATCAAGGAAACACCAGCGAGCGTAAGGGGGGAACAGATAGAGTTACACTACGGAGACCATTGATTAAATCTTACCATGTGTATATATGACATTTTTGCTTTTTGGCAATCCTGGGATATCAAATTTGAGAGGTTTCCAGGTTACTTGTGGGGCCGTATGAGGTGGCATTCGCGGGCTTGTGAGGAGAGATTTTCTTTTGGGAAGAGATTAGGTGGGGTTATATTTGTTTTTTTTTTGGGTCGTGTTCTGGCCATGTGCTTAGCGAGAGGACATATTTAGGAATCTGTAGAGTGATGGTAATGGTGATAGTGGTTGTTTACATGAATAAAAAAAAATATGTAGAGCGGGAAACCGGTGCAAGCTAGACAGCCATTGGAATCATGTACGTAGTCATCATTGCAATCACGGCCCCCTGTTTTTCATACGAGAATCAATTATATATGAACATGCTGATGACTGGCCATCAACATCCACGCTTATCACTAATGCAATTACGGCCTTTTTTTCTTTTTCTCTTTTTTTCCCTTTTTGCTCCGAGATATCTCTCATGACACCACCACCTGGATGTCACTCACGCCAAGCAAGCTCTTTTTTCCTCCAACTTTTCCATGTCTGGAAATTCTTTTTTTTTCGGGGCAGGTTTATATAGTGTGTAAATATTTAAGTAGTATGGTTGTTCCTGGAAGGCGGTGAAAGGGGGTTCCGGAGGAATTTTATGCAGAAGGGAAGGGGATATAGCAGTTATATCCCTCTTTGGTGATTGATAAATATATACATACATAGATATATAGCATAGATTGTAAGGCCGGCCAAAGGGTCTTGATTGCAAAATAAACGTGTAGATGCCATGGATTATGAAACAGAAACACGCAAGATATCAGTACCCTTTGCCGTGGACTTTTTCACATGGTTGTCGAGGGTAATGATTGGTAATCGGCCATTACCACTCTATATAACACAGTCTTACCAAAATAAAAACAAGAAAACAGCAACTTGATTTTCTTAGATATGAAAGGGCTTCGACATTGCTTGATATGCAATGAACCACAGTTCGCCATCACCCAAGTACCATCAATGCCACTGCCCGTTACATCAACCCACGCCCGTGCCAATCACCGTCTTGTCGAAGGGTCCTTCGCTTTTGGGGCAAGGCAAGGCCAGTCAATATTATACTGACATATTTACATATATGTTTATCTCGACTCAAGATATATATGTTTCCTCTACTCCGCAAAAGCCCTAGACGACTGCTCTGAAAAGGAAAATCTAGACCACTCAACTCCATATATCGAGCCACAGATGCCTCATTTTGCCCTTGTAATTGTTGTCGTTGAGAAATGTAAAGCCCCATATTTTTTTCTTCTTCCCTTCAGTCAACCAAAAATCAACAAAGCGTCCGGGATCTGAATAGGAACCAGAGATTGCAAATATCTAGTGCTTCAGGTGGGTGACGAGGGGAATTCCATTCTCAGTCATAGAGACGACAGCGACGACGATGACGACACAAGAAGACTGGCTCAATGAATGGATTCAGAAATTTGTGAGGTTATGGGTGTTTGTGTATGATCTAAGTGTAGATATTAGATCTTCGGATTTTCCCAAGGAAGGAAAAGGCGAGGCGTATTTGTCTTTGCTTTGTTCGATTGATGTTCTGGTGAAGGAGTGTCGGACAGTGGATGATTGAAAAATGAATATCGTAAGATGCAACTGGCAACAGGTACCGGTGATTCACCCACAAGAGTGCGGCCCGGAGACACCACCAGGGATATACATACTTCGTATACAGAAACCTCGACAAACACCAACATCGTACAAGTTTATGTTTACCAAATCAAAATATTTAGACAAGAAAAGAAAGTGCCACGAGAAGCACAGACTCATCTTGGTGCGCTACCTGGACATTTGCAACCACTTTGTATAACCCTAACCCTGTTCAACAATCATCGATTTTCACAACCCCTCCCCTATCCCTCGGCTTCTAGCCCAAAAAGGCAAGTGATTTATCATTTACTTTGCATTTACATGAGTAGAAGACATATCCGGAGGATTGGGATTAGGTGTCTGGTTTTCCATTTTCCTATTGTGTTTGAGAGGAAGGGGCAAGCCCGACCCAAAGGGAAGGGAGGCCAGGAATGAGGAGGAAGAGGGGGGAGGGAGATGGTGGAGTTGGCGGAATGTGATTTTGATAGTGAGGAAAACACAATGACATCGATTTGACTTAGTAACAAAAACTGGCTTAGTATTATCAAGTTGATATTCTCAATATCAAGTTTATAAAATTGATGAGACATCATTAACCAAGCCTGCAAATAATCAATTATTGTCACAAGCAACCCAATAAAAAGATCGCCATAACTCAATCTCCCTTCATCCCCTCTGCGCTAGCGACTCAGAAAGGATTCCTTCCACCCTTCTGTAGCCTTCTTCACTCTTTCCTTTCCTGGACAAACACACTGTCGGTGTCAATGATTTTCTCACCCTCCTTCAATGTCGACTGAACATTTACCGCATACGTCTGGTGATATTCAGGACGCATATATATATCTACTTCTATAATTAATATTTTCTGAACTTATGCCTTTCGGGCTTTCCATATGGGTGGGTGGGCTGGCGGGCTGATTTATTGAGTGTCCGGCCGCGAGTGGGCGGGCGGGCGAGTTTTTACGGGGGTGGAACAGGGAAATGAAGACCGGTGGTCGATCTGTATAAAGTGATGATGGCCTTTTCTTCTAAAAGGCTATCCCTTCTCAGGATTGTCAAGCCATATCCCAACAATATGGCTTAAAGTAGTCTTCAAGGGAGCTAAATATGCATGAGAGATACACCACCATCATCAGGAGCATGAAACAAGGCTTATCCTAGACGGGATTTCTCCATAGGCCAATTTGTGCCTATTATCTCTTAAAGTTGTCTGATGTGCGATATATCCACACTAAGTTACTATACGTATATACAAAGACAACAAAGCATCAAAACTCGTCGTACGGGAACGTTATAGTTTGGTCAGCGTGAGCATGCCGCAGGTGGACCCAGCTGGTCTGTAGTTTTTGCCTTGGTTTGCACTCCACTGGGCTTAACGAATATACGCTGTTGCTGGCTTGCATGAAAATGTCCCCAAGAGTGATCAGACTGCGATTGTTTTGTGTGTGGTGAAAGGATTCTTTCCTGTTATGAGCGAAAGGGGGAAAAGGAAGATGTAATGTTTGCTTGGCATGTTTGCTTGGGTATTGGTGAGATTTCTTTTTCATTTTTGCGAAATAGTGAGGGTGTGCCAACTTTGGCCATGGATTGATATCTCGCCGTTCTCTTGCACACTAAACCTTTATTTTTTTATTTTTTAATAATAAATAAGTGCTCGGATTTATATAGATCTGTCGTGAATCTGATTATTCCCAGAGTTGATAATCAGTTAGAGCAAGACGCGGAAAAGCACGACGCTAATGTTGTACATGAGGTCAAAGAGCGCGCGATCTGACAAAATCTCGACCTTGGAAGATCAGATGGTTGATTTTTTTTTTTTTTTTGGTGCTAGATATTGTTTTTGTGGGAAAGTAAATGCTATGCTGACTCTTCTGTATCACTTCCTGAAAATAATTTCCAGTTCCAATAAAACTGGACTGGGCTTTTCCTTTACACGTGTCCATCCGCAGAGATAGCCCTGATATCCACCATACCTACAAACTTATACCACCCTCCTGTTCAAGAAGGACTATATAAATCGTACGGTAGTAATATCTAGCATAGGCCACCATCCACGGAACAATGCTGATTCCCAAGATAGTGACAGACAATGTCCTCTGTTCCTCGTATATTAATTACTGTCTGCAGTTTGCCACTTTAGTCAGTTTATCAAGAACTTGTGCGGAAAATAAAATTTTATTGCATTGTGCAGTTTGTATCTTTGCGTTCTTTTGTCGACGATGCAAGTAGCCGCTCTGAGAACAGACAACAAGAACCAGGCACTACAGTGGCCAGTTGATGGTCAATGGGTGCTTTGGCAGATGTAGTGGAAGGTGGTAGGTGGTTCATGGATATAAATATGTATCACATATTTTTACTCTTTTTTTGTCTTACCTTATTAGTACTGGATGTCTACTAGCTATGTATATAGATAGCACCGATCAAGGTGTGCACTTCAGCATAGCGAATGGCGGCTTTATGGCCGGGCGACTGAGACAGGGGAGGTTTGGGACGGTAATATAGTGATGAGACGGATAAGTCAGTACGAGGTAAGAGTTAGATAAGCTTAAAACATATGACTTGGTGGCACGTTTATATCTAGTCACACAGCGTTTGTCGTCGTACAATGCAATACAGGAACAGCGAGATAGAAAGCATACCGTTCATATGGTAATCATCTTTGGGATCTTAGTTGATGAATCACGACAATCGAAATCACTTGTGGCATTGTCCATGCTGGGCGTTTCGGTCTGATGTCAATAGTTTGGAATCACTGGTCTGATGTTATCCATCTACTTTGTATCTGTAACATTCGTAAACTAACAAGTTCATGCCAAAGATGAACATTGGCTCCTAACAAAGTAACAAATAAAATGCCAGTTATTGACAGTGTTGGACATTCGAAATCGGTATTTCAATGTCGGTGAGCAAGTACCGATCAGGTTGGTTGAGACAAGTCATTTGGAAATTTCGATAATTAGCGTGATGAAATGGCAGGTGACGGTGATGAGGTGTGTGAATTGAGGTACGGATGGCTGGTAGTTGTATTAGAGTCGGGGTTCATATTGGCTAAAATAATGGGATGGGGATTGAAATGTGGTTTGATTATTGTTACAGCTGTTCTGAACTTTGCAAACAGATTTTCTAAACTTGAAAATTTGAAATTGAAGAAACATTCTAGGGTTACAATACTAACTAGGGTTTATACTTGATTCAAGGCGCATCAAGAAACATTACTGACCACAATTAGCCTGTTTATAACTACTCCAAAAGATGCACAGATCATTCCACCATGAATCAAAATAGCACCAAAAAGAACCTCACCTACTTTATCACGAGCCCCATTGAGTTGAAACAGTCATCTCACCTTTAAGCTTGTTTGCACTTAACCCATCTAAGCAACATCATTCTCAAACACATTGTCCTTGTACTTTTTACATTTTGAACTGCAGTACGCTACGCCTTTGCCTCCACCAAGTCCTTTTGTAATAGGATATTACATGTATACTTTTGTTTCAATTCGTCCAAAAGCCAGATGGCCCCTCTTAGCCCAGATACGGGACGGTAGAGGCGGGTGGCACAATGTCGTTTGGGCGTAGCATATTGTTTTGGCTGTTGGCGAGAGTGTGGCTTTGAGACGGCGGGCATTGTGCTGATTGATAGAGCTGAGGCTTGTGTGGGCTTACAAATAAGGGTTATGGGTCGTTGTTTTACAGAATTTGTACATATGTTGGTACACTTTTGTGATATGAGAGGAAGCTTCGGACAGGTGCAGCGAAAGGGCTTAGCTTGGATTTAGCTGTGTTTTAGTGCTTGGGTTACGGGAAGCCGTGGCTCCTTTCTCCCACTTTCGGGAAAAAGATGGGTCAATTTTTTTTGTGGATTGGTGTTGTTGGTGACACCATGTCGAGGTTTGTGTTTTGTTCTAAGCGGTCCCTACAGATGTCGACGGCAAGGCTGAACCATGAAGTTTTACAGAATTAATACAAACAGTAGACCCTTAATCATAAACTGTTCAAACCTAGGGTCTAGTTATTTATTAAAGGAACTCCGTCTTCAACAAACGAACGAACATCCATTGATGACAAGAATCATAAGCGGAATCCTTGGAAAACACCGATAGAGCGGTTCAACACACGCAAACACACAGCTTTTGAGAATTACAGCCACGATTCGTAACACGAGGAGTGAAGAATAGCAAAAAAACGTGGAATATGGATACTTCATTTCGCATGAAGCAATATCAAGGGATCAATGGCAACAAAATGTAAGGGGGCCCGTCACGAGATAGATATCAAGGACTGTCAAAAAGAAACATACAGGCAATAAAGACACCCAAGGAAAAAATAACTATATAGGCAGAAAAAAAAGCAACATATATATATACATATATTGACCATCAATTTAACCAAACATCTTTGCCTGCATTTTCCCTCCCCAGACGAGGTCGGAATGGCTCTCTCTGATACGACGTTGACGATGCTGACGGCCGTGGTTGGCGAATGTCGATATCGATAGTATACGTCTTATAGGCAAAGGGTATGTCGTGAATTTGAAGTTGTGATCACCGCGGGGGAGGTTTCGATTGCGGGTTGGACGAACATGGATTGATTATCATTGTGCCGTGACATTGTTTTGGGATATTTTTTTTTCTTCTTTTTTTCTCAGTTATGAGGAGGGGAAACTGGGCGGAGAGACAGAGAATGGCAAGGCAAAGTAAGGCAAGGGACGGAGACGAGGAAAGGACAAGGAAGCCTCGAGGCTGAGCCAGGAATGACTTTTGTGATTACATATATATAGATACTTGTTGACGATTCCGAAGAATAAACATGTGAATATCATGGGCTTGGAGAAACGTGGGTGACTATGGAGATGCGCATGTATGCGCGTGTGTGTGTCTGTATGTGTAAAAAATGGATTCATATGCTAGAAACATGGGGATTGTCATGGAAGCTGCATATCCAAAATTTAAAAAAGACAATGAATAAAATATATGTATAATCTACGGTGTTGGGATCATGACAATGCCGAGATAGCAGGAAGGAGGTTGTTGCCGATCACTTTTGTAGAAGGACCATAGAATAAGCTTGAGAGGCTTCGTTGAACAGGTTTTTGGGTCGCTTGTCTGGCGAAGAAGGAAAAGGATTGGGAAGGAAAGCTCCGGGAGGAACGAAGATGGCTATGGCGATGGCAGAAGAGGAGGGGAAGAGAAAGAGAAGGAGAAAGCCGCGCCTCAGAAACACGCGCGTTCGTGTACAATTGTTTTTTTTCTTCTTTTGGGTATCAGGGGCAAAAATATTATGTGTGCTTTGAGGGCCTTGGGAGGAATTTGACGATGAGTGTCTGATTTTGTGTCTTTGATATCAAGACACGATCTGCATGCGATCATAAAAGAATCAAGCCATGGATGGGGTTATAGGAGTATACGATCTTGGGATACAACTGGTTCCAAGGTATAGAAAAGATCGGGACTGTGAGGTGAGGGCTCCATCTCAAGAAATGTTGATGATATTGGACGATTTCATCTTTATTGACTGTGACAATCATGTTGTATATGGTGACCCTGAGAGCTTTGTTTAATAAAAGAAATCTGGAAAATCAAGTCATGATCGATATAAACAATATTGATCAAAATGAATATGGGAAGTTTGTGTGAGTCGCATTTGGAGAGGAGACCCTCCCATCCCTGAACCACAAAAAGCAAAAATCCAGAATTTGTTTTTACAAAAAAAAAAAGAATTGACAGGCCACTTTCAACCCCCCCCCCCCCATCCCCTCTCCCCTCACACCCCCGGCCGAATATATGCCCCGAATTATCCATCATCTCCCAATTTTATCCCTGAATTTACCTTTTTTTTTCTTCATTCATTCTTTTCACAAACCTGGCCCATTCCCGACGTACGACATCCTGGCTCCTCTACCCAAATACAGAACTGCCAGAGGCGGTATCGAGACAAAAAATCTTGAGGTGCTCGCCTTGGCTTGACTTGCGACATCAATTTATAAAGCCAAAGAGGATCCCGTCTGGTGATTTTTGTGGACAGACTTGTTCTCGATTCCTGAGCTTTATTTGGACAGCCGTCGCTACTGGTCTTGCCTTTTTATTCTTTTATTTTTCTATATAGTCTTTTCAAAGTTACGATACCAATTGTACAGAGCTATCAGCATCATTGTTCTATAATTTACTTTTACATATTACATTCTACATATTACATCGTAACTGTTGTTTATCGTCGAGTATCACTGCTTCGCTTATACAGAACATTAGAGGAACTTCTAACAACTTGATTCCTCACTTCAACTCTTTTACGAAACAACTTTGCCCAACAGCACAAAAACCTTTTATACGATCTTTTCGGCATCTTCTCTGTCCCCTTTGAATCAACGAACGCCTGTATAATACATCCCACGATCGACATAACCCATTCATACTCGAAAAAAAAAAAAAACAAACCAAAAAACAGCCAGACTCCCTAAATCTCCACCGCACTATCCCATCGCTACTACCGACAATCTCTAAACAATCGGACGTTGCAACCCACTTACCCACCAACTCTCGGTTTCCTTCTGCGCCAGCTTAGAACAATCTTTATAATCTCATAATATCTGAACTGAACTGTTTCGAGAACAAGTTCACCGATATCTCTTACTCAAACCCGTCACCATATCTTCAGAATCACAGATGCCCTTCATGTGCTTTGGCAGTCGAAAGAGCGACGATGGCGGCGCTGCACACTCCCGCCATCTGGACAAGCTGATTAGAGCGGATGAGAAGAGAATGGAGAGGGAGGTCAAGCTTTTGCTTTTGGGTAAGTTCCTGGTATATCATACACTATCATTGACTGGCACCATTTTACTAACAGGTTTTGCGACAGGTGCCGGTGAATCAGGAAAGTCGACTATTCTCAAGCAGATGAAGTTGATTTATGCCCAAGGTTTCTCTACCATTGAAAAGCTCGAGTGGAAGCCTGTCATTTTTAACAACATTATTCACTCTTACCGTGTCATTTACGGTGCTATGCAGGAACTCGGCATCGACTTTACCTACCCCCAAAACGAGGTACGTTTTTTCTCTTTTTTTTTTCTTCCTTTCAGCTCGCTACTGCGCAATCATCTGCTGGGCCACGATGCTAACGTCCCTTTCCTACAGGGCAACATGCAATTCATCCTTGCCGACCTAGAACTTTCCGCCCACGACCCTTTCCCCGAAAACTACGACAAGGCCATCAAGAGCCTGTGGCAAGACCCCGGTGTCCGCGAGGCCATGTCCAAGGGCAACGAGTTTGCCCTCCACGACAACCTGTCGTACTTCATGGAGGAGGTTGACCGTCTCTGGGACCCGCAATTTATCCCCGATGATCAAGATTTGCTCCGTGCCCGTCTGCGGACCACGGGTATCACGGAGACCCTCTTCGACCTTGGCCAGATTACCTACCGCATGTTTGATGTCGGTGGACAGCGTTCCGAGCGCAAGAAGTGGATTCACTGCTTTGAGAATGTCAATTGTCTGCTGTTCCTTGTTGCAATTTCCGGGTACGATCAGTGCTTGGTTGAGGATAAGGACGGCAACCAGATGAACGAGGCTCTCATGTTATGGGAGTCAGTCGCCAACTCGCATTGGTTTACCAAGAGTGCTCTGATTCTCTTCCTTAACAAGATCGACCTGTTCAAGGATAAGCTTCTGGTTAGCCCGCTGCATGACTACGGGTTTACGGACTATCAGGGTCCGCCTGAGGACTGGAGACAGGCTTCCAAATACTTTATGCAAAAGTTCCAAGCGTTGAATCGGAACTCGGAGAAGGAAATTTATGGCCACTTGACGAATGCGACGGACACGAACTTGCTCAAGATCACCATGACCTCAGTGCAGGACATGATTATCCAAAGAAACCTTAAGACGCTTATTCTGTAAGAAACCGAAAGGAAAAAAAAGGGTCCTACTAGGCGTCAGTTTCAACACTTCTGTGCATTTTTCTTTTTGGCTTCATTTCTTCCATACATCTTTTTGCCAGACTTTTTCTTTCACATTTTTGTTCTTTGGTTATTCGGGTTTTATCCTGTCTTGTTTTTTCTGTTCTTGGGTTTCATGGTTCATCTTTGGGAATGACTACACGACAACTATTTAAAAAATCCACCCGCCAGATGGTCTGATGACGATGGCGTCATTGGTGTTTTATTTCGAGGAACCTGCGGCGTATCAAATGGCCGGGATGGAGAGAGTCCCGGGTGAGTTTTTGTTTCACATTGCTTGGGTGTATCTTGTGCTCAAGGAGTTGTTAGATGGTGTTGCTGCTTTTTTGTGCATTAAGCATCTTTCATTTTAAAATATTTGAATTTTGGAATTCGGGTATTTTTTGGGGGTTCTATTTTTTGTGGTTGTCTTTCTGTTTTGCTTTTTTTTTCTTAACCCCCCTTTGCACATTGCTTGATTTATCTTGTAAGGCTTGGCTCGATATTTTGAGGAGTCTGCCTTTGCAACGGGATTGTATTTGTGATACCATTCTATAGTCGCCAGTTGTATGTCAGTAGTTGAAAATAAAATGAACATCAAAAGAATCTATCTTGTCTTCCTCTATTGTGCTAAATACGTTTATATGCGATCGTCGAACATTTGCCTATCGACGTGTCGTTACTCGATAAACGCCGATTGGGAGATCCTGACGAGATAAACGGGTTCCTATCTTTTTGTAACACAACTACAACTTTGTTTGTCCATCTTCACATTTAGAAGTTACATCATGTAGGATTGATCTGGGTTCTTATGGAAGGCACCGGTCCGACAGGCAAAGTTCTTGCCATATTAATAATGGCATATGGAGGTGCCTGCCTTAAGAACAGAAAACTGTTGTTCAGTCATATTATGATTCTTCAACAGTAGCTAGAGAACTTCAAAATCTTGTCTTCATTCATATGCTTCATCACCATAATCTCTTCTGCTCATCATCCTCTGATTCCTTTTATACATAGTTATTGAACATTTGAAACATCACTACGAGCTCTATCGAGACTAAAGTTCAAATTTCTGCTACCAGTATTCATTTATTTGTACTCGAATTCATCTCGTACTGACACTCTCTGGAGTCTTATCATCTTCTCATTATGCCTAAGTTTCATTATCCTTTTTCTTACACTTCTTCAACCCACCTGGGTTATCGGTAAGTCAACAGCTGTGGCAGTGCTTCTCGGTATCAATGGATCCTGTTAATGTTTGCTGCGCCAGACCTGTTCAATAACGCCGGGTCACCATACATCTGAATGCACTGCTCGCAATACAAAGAAGAACACGGTCAACAGAATGCTCCCGATTTTCGATGAGGTCATTATGGGCGAAGATGCTGTGGCATCAGGCACAGTGGACAACATGGAACATGATGAGAAGATGCCTATCATTACCAATTTTCCTCATGATGTACAACTGTTCTCGGATCTTGAGGATGACGAATGATGAGGCATCTGAATCCAAGGTATCCATTTTCTGTCCCGATATGTCTTCCGACTACGCCACTGCACACAAGTTACGCCTCGAGTCTGTCTTTGCTGCTCTCAGAGCGATGCCCGCATTTTCTGCCCCTTCTCAATGACTTGAAAACTCATTTACTATCTCGTCAGCTTCGGTACAAAAAATCTCGAGTCCAGCAGGCAATGACAATGCTCCACGGCCGTTGCAGTTTTTCTGTCTCACGAAAACCTCCAAGTACGATTGCGAAAAGCCCAGATATACTAGCAACATTCTGGTACCAAGCTCATGGGACAAGTGAGTGGGCCATCAGTTGTCCACTTCTCCATTGCAATACTAATCGTTCTTTCATGGCGCCCAAGAATCCTTCTCCCATCGTAGTCTCAAGGTACACAAGACCACCAAGCTTCTTACCCAAGGCGCCCGTTCTAGACATAGCCCGCGGTGTCATTTGTTGACACGGAATCTTCATGTCGACCCTACGAAGGATACCTTCTATCTACAGCTCGCATCTGATATCGTCAACTCAAAGCTTCAATTCTGCTTGTCGACGTCAGCCCAAGTCCCACGCCAGCTGCTGAGCCGTCATCTAGTGGACAAAAAAGCTCAGTGTCTTCACGAGTACTTTCCCGGTCTCCAGAATGTCGAGGCCACAGCTCTGAAGTTTGTTGCATGGGATCGTTTAATGAAGTTTGCTCCCGACGACGTCAAACTCCGACCAATTCGTTTCTAGATAGTTGCGGTTGTAGCTAAAGACAAAATTGGGTGCGAGAAACATGGCTGTCTATTCAAAGAGCAGCATGAAAGAGTCCAGGATGAGTCAATCGCTGGGATTCAGGCTGTGTTGACAAGATATGTGACACCTGTGCTTTGAGAGTACCCAATCCGTCGTTCGAACCAGGTTCACCCTTCTTGCAATAGATATTTTAGTCGTAGACAAAAATACGTCAGGTCCGATCTGCACAAAACGCCAGAGAGTGTATAGTTCGAAGCGCATCAAAGCTTGGGTTGATTATACCAACGACCGCGAGGGTGTTGTTAGACGGCGCGGGGGTGAATATTTCCAGATTTGCCCTGTACGCCTGTTGACCTATCTCTGGAGACCTATACTGACCTCATGTAATGAACTTACTGAAGTGATTGTGTGTGAGTTTCCCGATTACGAACCCGGAGCTCAGGTAAAAGTTGCCATATATCATGATAACTATTGCAATCAGCGCAATAATCTAGTGTCAGAATATAAGCATGTCTCTATTGCGATTCCAGGGAAGGACTTTTAGCTCATCACTCTACCATCTAGGGATCCAGACGATACCGCGAGTTGCCAAGAGTGGCGGAACTGGAGGGGACTTGAGGACCGTTGCATGGCACTGTTTGCAAAACTCTCGAACTTTCTCATTGATGTACCAGTCCGAGATTACTGATAGCGGAGTCAACAGTGGGTTTGTAACAGGGAGTTCATGAAGTCACTTCCTAAAACCGCTCGCAATGCGTTTTAGGAGGGGAAATCTGCAATTACGGACATTGTGGGTTCACATGAATATTCAAAGGTTTACCATATTTGAGTTTATCACATATCGCATGCATGATTAAGCCTACGAACCTATGGGACACAACCGACCAAACAGAATGTGACCAATTGGGATAAAACAAAGCGAGGCATGCAGATGACGATAGCAATTGCAGGAATGGCTGTGGCTAATGGGGTGGTTGATAAGCAAGATGCATGGACAGCATTGTTCAAGATTTTGACAAGGGAAACAAAAGAAAAGAAGAGAGTTTCTTTTGCTGGAGTGATTTGTAAGCAGGTAGGCGGGGGACACAGACACGGAGGGATTGATAAGATCGGTGGGATAGAGATCCGGTGGGTACGGGGGCATTTGTGATAGTGGTTAGCTGGGAATTTTGTAAATATCTAGATATATATTGTAGATGTATGCAGGAGGGAATAGGGTCATGTAAGATGGTGAGTGGGATGTATGTCGTGATAATGGCGTGCTTGGGTTGGGGTTAGGGTTTCATTAGACAATTTGTGGAAGGTGGAATGAGTTGATTGTATTATTAAGCGGATGGCGGATGGATTGGTGGGGATAGAGGGAGGAAGGAGAGAGGAAGGTTTATATATATGAGGGGGGAGGGAGGATAATGACATTTAGGCTGGTTATGTCGCGATGTGAGGGTCTTTGTGTGATTGATTGTTTTTGAGTTTTGACGGGATTATCTTGATTTTTTTGTGATATCGGATAACGGACGGGAGGAATATCCGAGGAATATTCGGTGTTTGAAGATCACAACGGAGAATAAAAAAAGAAGAAACTGGGGATTCTTTTTCTTAAAAAAGAGAAGCCACACACACGAGTTCAGCCATAGAGACCCTTTTGGGCTTAGTCTTGTTTCTTGAAAAGCTATCTATTTTTTTTTTGGCTGTGTTGAGAAAGAATATCTCAATATCTCGTCGGATACGGAACAGACAGCGTCGGCATTTCTATATATCCTGTATCTGTGTATAGAATACGGGCCGGAACAAAAAAAAAGGTACGTACTCGGCGATCTTGTACTTGTTTCACTGGTGAGATTTGATTTGAGATATCCGTGGATTTGCGGGGGACGGGAACGGAGACTGGCCGATAGGGATGCGACTTGCCATGAGGTAAAAAAAAAAGCAAATCAACATGAGCTTCTAAGTTATCTAGGTGGGGGTCCAGCAGTGACTATCTAATAAGATAACATTGAATGTAATGGACAGGGCGTTTGGGCACTATGGGCACTCTATGAGCATTGGTGTAGGCTTGTTTTTTCTTACTGACCAAGTTAGTTTTTAGGTCACGTCATATTGGTTGATGCTGAGTTGTGTTGTGTTGTGTTATGTCGGTGTTATTTCTTGCGCCATTGTATCGTGACGAGTAGACGATATTGTGGTTGTCGTCGTCTTGGTTTCTAGTATATATATATACAGGAGGCATTCTTGATCTCTGAGTTGAGATCTTGAATCTTTTTTTTCTTCCTCTTTATCGCCACTTGGACAAGGGTTCATTTTTTTTCTCTCGTCTGACCCATTATCTGGGGAAAGCACGGGTTGGCTAGCTTCTGGAATAGGAAGTTGACTATTTTTTCTTCTACGGCCGAAGAATATTGACGTTTGTTGAAAAAAAAAAATCTATCCCCTTATACTAGGTTTTTTTTTTTTTTTTTTACGCTGGCAAGAATTTGCCACTGCACGGGTTGATTTTTTGGATTGGGTGACAGCACGGAAAGGAAATAAAAAATTCCAGAGCTGAGAGAGATACAGAGTGAGAGAGACACTCGGGCCGCCTGGGTGAAAATCGCTTCTTATCTTTGATCTTCTCTCCAGCAATAACGTCGTCATTATAGCCTCTACGTCTACGTTGGAGGTATCACGATGGGTTTATTGTGGGTTACACTAAACAAAGACTTATGCCAGGATTAATACTAACTCCGCCCAGAGCTCTTGGCACGGCGCTGGATTGGCCGGACGCGCAGAAGAAGGCGGCGCAGGTGAGAGAATGGGGGATCATGCAGTTGCTGGAGATCTGGAAGAAGGCCAAAGGGAAGGAAAGAGATGTGATGCTGTGGGGTGATGAGGTGAGTTCTTTTGTGTGACGTGGTTGACGGTCTCATGCTCATGTGAGACGATACGAGATGAGATGAGCGCAGATCATGATGAGAACATAGTGCTAACGAACGGGGGCTTCCAGATTGAGTATCTGGTGGTTGTGTACGATGAGAAACAGCCCAGTGTCGTCGTTTCGTTGCGCCAGGCTGAGATTCTGGATGAACTTTCCCGCCTCAAGAACGTCACCCTCGAAGATGCCCACGGCTCCACCAAAGAGTATGTTGCCCCCCTTCTTCTCAGTATCACCACTAACACCCACCAGTCACCCCATGCCCGTCTTCCACCCCGAATTTGGCTGCTTCATGCTTGAGACCACGCCTGGAAAACCCTGGGGCATCATCTCCAAAGACCTCCTCGCCGTTGAGCCCGACATGCGCCTACGCCGCAAGCTCGCCCGCGCCCACATGCTGCCCACCGAGTACCCCATCACCCTGACCACATTTCCCCGTCTGGGATGCCCCGGCGTCTTCACGGACCCCTACTATCCGCCGTCGGGTGAGAAGCTCCGAAGCCAGTTTGTCCCCGATGAGATCGCGAATCCGCATATTCGGTTCCCGACGTTAGCGGCAAATATACGGTGGAGGAGGGGCCGGAAGGTGCAGGTTAATGTTCCGGTTTTTTTTGATGAGAATACACCGCGGCCTTGGATTGATCCGACCGTGGACTTTAACAAGACTATATGGCCTGAGGACGCCGATGTGCGGAACGGGGCGGCGCCGGATAACTTTATCCATATGGATGCCATGGCATTTGGCATGGGGTCTTGTTGTTTGCAGATTACCTTTCAGGCTAAAAACTTGGGTGAGGGGCGCACAATGTATGACATGTTAAGTCCGCTGGGGCCGATTATGCTGGCATTGACGGCGGCCACGCCGATTTACAAGGGGTTCTTGGCAGATACAGATGTGCGGTGGAATCAGATTGGGAATTCAGTAGATGACCGGACGCCCGAGGAACTCGGCGAGAAGGTGAGATTCTACGCATAACTTCTGCGGGTTGTATGATTTCTTCCCTTACTAACTATTTTAAACAGCCGCTCAAGACGTCCAGATGGAGAATCCCCAAGTCTCGCTACGCCTCAAATTCCACCTACATCTCCACAGACTCGCGCCTGCGCCCCGAGTACCTCGATCCCGACCTAGTCGTTGACCCCGCCATCAAACAGCAGCTCCTTGACGGTGGCATGGACGACCGGCTCGCCACGCACTTTGCCCACCTCTTCATCCGCGACCCTATCGTCGTCTTCAGCGAGGACCTCGAATCGCTTGACCTGACCAAGACGGACCACTTTGAGAACATCCAGAGCACCAACTGGCAGCACATGCGCTTCAAGCCGCCGCCAGCCGATAACTCGATTGGCTGGCGCGTCGAGTTCCGCCCCATGGAGATCCAGCTGACCGACTTTGAGAACGCCGCCCTTTCCGTCTTTATCGTGCTGGTGACGCGGGCCATTTTGTCCTTTGACCTCAACATGTACATTCCTATCCGCAAGGTCGACGAGAACATGGAGCGCGCGCACCGGCGGGACGCCGTGCTTGAGGAAAAATTCTACTTCCGCAAGAACCCATGGCCCCGCAGGACATCGCGCGCCAGTTCGGATTCCTCGGGGCCGAACTCGCGGGCACCCAACCGTCCCGCAACGCCTATGGGACCCGTGGAGGACGAGTATGCTGAGATGACGATTGACCACGTCATCAACGGCGGCGGCCCGCACGGGTTCTCGGGGCTGATCCCCATTGTGCAGGCATACCTGGACAACTTGAACGTGGACATTTCGACGCGCTGCGAACTCAACAAGTACCTGCGGTTGATTGGGGACCGGGCTGCCGGGCGGCTGGTAACGACGGCGCGGTGGATCCGCGAGTTTGTGAGGGGTCATCCGGGGTATCGGGGGGACTCGGTGGTGTCGGAGGAGATTAATAAGGATTTGATTCAGGCGGTGATTGCGTTGGGGGATCGGGAGGCGAATGGAGAGCGGTTTTCGGGGGGCGGGATGCATGGGTTGGCGAGGTTATTTGGAGAGGCAAAGGGAGGGTTGTTGGGGGGGGATTTC
The DNA here is from genome assembly GCA_030294605.1 of Ambrosiella beaveri. Taxonomy (NCBI): domain Eukaryota; kingdom Fungi; phylum Ascomycota; class Sordariomycetes; order Microascales; family Ceratocystidaceae; genus Ambrosiella; species Ambrosiella beaveri. Next base: position 142,261 of record JARQWA010000056.1, read on the forward strand.
AAGGTTGTGGCACGGAGGGAGAGAGCGCGGAGTGAGGGGCAGGGGCAGGGTGAGAGGTGAGTGGGACCGGACTTCGGAGGCGAGGGACTTTCGAGAGGCCGGATTATGTAATTCTTCTGTTTGAATTTTGTTACCTTGTTGTATTGCTCGTCGTTCTCATCATGACTCTTTGCTTCCACCATTAGCCATATCCGATGCCAAAGGACCCTTTTGTCTATGGGCCCGTGAACTGTCGGCCGTGTCCATCCTATATGATACTAAGAATGGTAGCCACAGTGACAACTACAAAAGACCAGCGGGCCACAATGCGACTGCGACCGTGACTCGCTACAGGGGACCGTATACGTATTAGTAACTATGGCGCATCGCTTACAGAGGGCGGGCTGGGTTGGGGGCCGAGGGTGGCTGCAGGTGGGCGGGCGAAGGGGGGTAGAGTATAAGATGAGGGGATGTCTTGATGATATATATATGAGGAGAGTTTTCACATGTGTTCTTTGGCTAATGAAGTTGCCCCGCTTTTTCCACATTGCGTACTTGCCCCCAATGCCCATCTACATAACATTATAAAAGCCCAACCCCACCACTGCTATAAATCTCCACCGCCCCCACTTTCCTCTTGTCCCATCCAGCCACAGTTGACCCTCCAATTTTCGCTCTCCACCATTTACCCTTTCCAATCCCGATCTTTAAATCACTACAAAAGACCACAAAGCCAACAAAGCCAAATGGCCCTCCACCTCTACCACAACAGATCAGCACAATGGACAAACGACAAACGACTCCTTCTAACCGATGTCTCTCCGGCCGCCGCCACCAGGACGCCACTGATGGCAGGACGGAAGACACTATGGCCGATGTGTTTATTTATTTGTGTGATTTATCAAAAGGGACTTAGCATTGCTTCTTATTAATCAAGTCCTCGGAGCTTTGACGTCTGCGACTAGGGTTAATATATGGGGACATAAAGATCCCGTGTAACGTGACGTGGTCAAGGACACTGTTGTTGGTGTTAGTGATTGTGAAAGGCCCCGATGGCCGTCCGACTGATCGGTAATACGTTACCAAATGTGAGATCTGGTGTGTGTGTGTGTGTTGTGTATCGGGTATTTATTGGGTGCTGGGTTTCGGAAGGGTTTCCGGGGTGCTGGTGAGATTTTGTTGGGAGATGGGAAATGGGAAATGGGGAAGACGGCTGTTTGTGTAGGAAGTGATGTGGAGAGAGAAGGACATAGATGGGGAGAGATTGGACGTGAGGCGGGACTCGATCAGGGGGTTATTGGATCGCGGGTGGATGACGTCAGGAACGGGAAGGAGACGGAGGGGGATTTGCCCGGGTGGCAGGTATTGGGTAGGATCTTGTGATTTTGTTTTTGTTTTTGTTTTTGCTATGGTACCCGAGTGTTTTTCACAAATTTGTTACGCCGAATATGTACACTAATCTCCGACGTCTCCATCACAGTGTTTCTATCCTCTCTTCCTCGTCTACCATCCCGGAGGGATTTCGTCACCACACATACCATACACACACCACATATCTCACAAACTACCCATCCCTCATCCTCCCCTTCCTCCCTATCCTCATCGTCAACTATCATGACAGTCCATAAACCTTCCGAGGACCCGGACAGTCAGATTTTTCGTAGTTGCAAATTGATGTCTTTGATGGCGTGGAACAGGCGGGATGGAGGGTGGAGGGTGGAGGATGGGAAGAAGAAAGGGGGGATCGATTGGACAGAAGCACAAGTTTATTTTTAGTAATGATGACAATGGTAATGGAGATGATAAAACTGAAAAAAATGTTAAGACAAGGGTTTTCCAAAAAATAAGGGTTATATGTCAAGTCCCTCCCCAAAACGAGGCTTCCAATAACAAAAACTTCTATAATTAGCCCAATCAAACATCTGCTGTCGCTTGTCAGCTACATACACACATGCCCTTGCCCTTCATTGACGTACTTGATGTACTGGCTGCTGGCGGATGTTGTGGAGACCTTTGTACCCTCCTTGTGTAACGCTGAGCAAAAAGGTGATGGAATCTGCGAAAGTGTGTCGCCGGGTCAGGCGCCATGAGCTGTTGAGGAAAGGGGGAGGAGGGGAAGTGTCTTTGTGGGTTGAGGGGAAATGGGAGATCTATCTTGGGAAAAATGATGGCCTGGGTGAAGGGAAGGTTCTTCGTCGAGACACGACAAACAAATAAGTATATGATAGGAATCTAGTGATACGCTCAGAATCTCAGAATTCCCCTTATCGTACCACAACATCTACCCTACCTGTAGTCCGTATCGTTGTCCTACCCCCCATCGTTTCCTCACGCCTTTCTTTCTTTCTTCACCATCATCTTGATTTTCTGTGCCTATGCAACCCCCCCTCCCCTCCCTTTCGAAGTCCTTCTTTCCCCAATTTGACTTTGTGTATCCTTCCTTTTTGAGAAGATGCCAGATTGAGAAAGTTCTTTATTAGGTAAGGGGGAAAGCGGAATCAAAAAAGAAGTAAAGATGAAGATGTGGATGCGGGCGGGTAGTGGATGGGGCACCGGGGGGGTTATGATGATGATAGATGGGATGGAGATTGGGGTGTGATGGCAGTGATTGACGGAAGCTGGGTTGAGGAGAGATGGTAGGGTTAATTGTCTATGTAAGTTGTTGGTTGATGGATAGTCGGGTTTGAGAATGAATAAGAGGGCACAACATATGGTACAGCGCCTCCTGGTACAAACAACCTCTTCTCCGGAACTTCCAGACCCCACTGCTCCAGTGTCTACATACACATAAGTCCATCTATCCATCTATCCATTCATGCATGCGTGCGTGCGTGCGCGTCCATAGTTTGTGCCCGTGCATCTCCGACAACCTCCCGTCGTAACCCCCTTCCATCATCTTCATTGCCCACAACTCCTATCCACCCACCACAAAAAAACTCCATCACGAGGATCTTCAAAAGCAAAACTCTTCCGTTTTGTCTCGATATTCTACAGCGATCGTAGCCATATTTGTCCGTCGTTACTTGGAGTTGAAAAGTGACAGAAGAGATTGGTTCATACATGCAGGGAGGCGGATGGCGGGCGAGGAGGGGGGGTAGAGGAGGAAGAGGTAGAAGAATGAAGTTTGCTGGTGGACGCTTACATTTTTTGTGTCTTGTTGGGGACTTTGTTCTATCGACCAGGCTTGGCAACTGAGGAGGAAGACGAAGAGAAAGAGCATATAGTGACTGGTATAGTCGATAAGAAACAGACATACTGAGTAGGATTGGTGAGTGAAAACATGTTTGACATTCACTATAAGCGAGCCGCCACTATATAGAAACCGAAAACACCAACCCAAAGTATCATCCCAAGACTGTCTCTCAATCGTTAACCCTTCCCAATCATCTACTCCTTCTCCATAGAGTAGCTTGTATCTTCTTTCCCAAATGAGTAGGAACTTGTTTATCAATATCACACTTCCTATTTCCCTTTGTTACATGAAGCCAGTGAATTACCGCCTGACTCACAACATGTATCCCCTTGAGCTGAGTCATGGACGAAACAACATACATATAGGGCCATGTTCATTCTGACCAGTGAGTAGATGGCGGCTGAAAACGAATACTGTCTTTTTTTGACGGAAGAATGGTTCGTGGGACGCAAGGTGCAGATGGTGAGTTTGAGAAAGGCAAAGTTTTATTACCTTTGGAGCTGGATAGATGTGGTTTTAAACTGCATATATGTACTTGCATGTGTACACATGTATGTATGCATGTAGTGGACAAGTGGAGGTATGTACGGTTCATACATAGAAATTCTGTAACTGCTTGTAGCTAGAGAGTGACGACTTCTCGGGACTCGAATGATAACGGTGTCATGGGTCTCGGATACACTCCGGATACGCAGATCGTCTCTCACGGGCGCAACCCGAGACCTTTCCCTCGCACAGAGCCGTCGTCGGCTTTTATCGTTTGGGTGTTTCCTCATCAAGTAAACATCTCTAACATATATCCCGCCAGATTACCATACAGAGAAGCTTCCCAATGGTGACATATTCCCTAAAGTAACCCCGGGGCTTCTCGGGCAGCTGATTTTCTGGTTTGTGGCTAGCGATTTCATCAATGGGTGGTGGATGGGTGAGTGGATGGTTGGTTGGTCGGGGGAGTCTGGGCAGAGATGGGATGACGATGGATATCTCCATGTGAAATGAGTGGCTAGCTTGGGTGTCATCGGATGGAGGAAAGGGGGGATTACCGGGAGGATGATCCGGGGGGTAAAAACGGAGTTAGTGGAGATATATGGGCTCGTATATGAAAGAATGGTGCATATAGTAAATATCTACAGAGTTTAGAATGGGCATACATAGTCTTGGGGGGGAAACACAATCTCAGCCACAATCTTAGACCAGCGGGCGTCATCATTGTTGGTGGCAGGTCCCGGGTGTAAGAGGTCACGACAACGTCCAACAAACGATAAGAAACACCCCGTGACAACCCAACTCAGACATCTTCGAAAACGGTCCAATTATATTACTAGCTATCTTCCACGCCGTATCCCCAAAACTGCCCCTTCCTATCCTATCCAAACACACCTCTTCCTTTCAGCTCTCCGTCCCGACTCGTCAAGGTTCCCTCCCCGGCCGCTTCAGCTAGCCTGTGTCTCACAGTCTATACCTTCTTACCGAAGAACAGTACTCGCTGCTGGGGAAAATATTCCACCTCCCTTGTAAGCCTCTAGTTACGCCGGCGGCGGCTTGACAGGGTTCGCTAGAGGAAGAAGAAGAGAGGAAAGACATGTGTGTGAATGTGTGTGTGTGTGTGTGCATATGTGCGAAACGAGGTCTCAGGGCTGTCGGACTTGCTTTTTGGTGTGTGTGTGGGTATGTTTTGGAAACCTAGTCTTTCTGTGTAATAGGCAAGCAAGATGTAAATTTGGTCGAAGTGGTGTCATGTCTTGGATATATTTGTGACTCGCGGTGTGATCTAAATGTCCGAGGTAACCCTAGTTATCGGGGTTATATAAGTATTCCTTCCAACCCCAGCATGGCTGCGGCGCAAAAGCAGACTCACTCGCCTACATTTCAGTCACAATATACAACACACATTGGCGCAGATTTCTTTTTTTTTTTTTGCTAACGGCAATGCCACCACCCCCAAAACGGGAGCGGCGCCGGCCCACGGACGCCACAATGAACGTGGCGAGACAGTAGCCAATACATTTGCCAATACTTCATTTCCCCCAATTGGTTTTTGTCCTTGAGGGACGGATTGAGACATGAAGGAATGTGTGCCGCGCCAGGTCACTGCAGGAGAATAATTCAATTAGAGGGATCATCAAGGTCTCGGTTTGTGAGTAATTTCTGAGTTTGAATGGTTTTGGTGGTGGAGAAGAGGGGAAAATGGGGCGAGAAGTCTGGATCCGGGGGGACTTGGACCAAGAATATTGATGATGGGGACGGCGAGTGGTTTGTTGGGCTGTATCATTTGGTAATATCTGAGTGTTTGTGAAGGGCCAAGCAGGGGAGGGTGCAATCTCATACATGCAGGGTTCCTCAGGGACCCGGTGGGCAAGATAGACTGAGGAGGGTGTAGTGTGAGAGCTTGTGTGGGTCAAATATCGTATTGAGAGAAAAACTGGAAAGTATCAAGGCCAATTCTGATGGACATAATGTTCGGACTCAAATAAATAGATCCGTGAACTGGATCTGCACAAGTGTCTTGACCGCAGAAACCATCAGCTACCAGACCCGTACCGCCCTTGCTCCATCTCGGCAGCCAAACCTCGGCTCGCCATCCCAAGTCTCTTACCACCACATCTACACTCAAATTCTAAATCTCATCACATCTCACACTTGCCAATTCACCCCATAACCCACCGTCTTTTTCTTTTTTTTTTCTCCCTTCATGCCCATCCGATTGCTCCTGCCGTCCCACCTTCCGTCTCTCTCCACTCTTTTGCCTACTTTTTTTTATTTCCTTCCAACTATAATGGGAGGCAGACTTTTTTGTTCTTTCCTCGTTATTGTTATTGTTGTAGAAAAGGGCCCTGGATGACCGGGTGGGTGGGTGAGCGAGCAGGTTGGTCGGCAGGATGTTGTGCAAGAATTCCATGCTCACCGGCTGTGGGGTAACCATGCAGCCCGAGACATCGGCCGGGCTTGTTTTGTGCCGAAGTGGCCTGGACTAGCCGAGGATGACCTGGTATATCTAGTATCTTGGGTTGTGATGGCGAGTTGGTAAATGATTTATCCTGATGCAGATTCTGCTCTATATGTATCCTCGCCAATTAGTGGCCAGAATTGGTCTGCAAAGGCTATAGAGACTCGTCTTAGCAAGTATCCTCGACTGAGAAGACAACCAATTACTCAGCCACGGTCAACATTACCTAGAAGCAGGCCCATGGCTCATTTAACAGACTGATAGGCATACAGACGCACTTAGGATGGCATTTATATTGAGAAAAGTAAATGTCATTATTACGATATCAAAGGCAGGTATAATATTACTTGATCATGAAAATCTACACATGCACACAATATGCCGTGCCCCGGGTGCCAGATAATATACAGTATATAAGTAGGCAAAATGATGAAAGCTAAGTCACTAATGACTGTGGCTTCTGTAGTCGAAAATAAATTCACAATCGAGATTCAATAAGCATCACATGGCTCGCTCTCATCTACGGCAACACTGTGAATACAGCACACACATTACACCCACTGTCTCAATATATCACCATAACCACAACCACCACCTCCTCCCACCGACCCCAATGTCTCTGTCCACAAAAACAGTGCTCATGTATTGTCCTTTTCACCTGAAGTATATGTTCCATCCATAGGTTATTTTCCTTTTCTTCATACAAATTACCATGTTTGTCGTCGCCATGACTGTGTTATATCTCCTCCCCCTCCCCTGCGAGATAAACAAGTTCACGTCGTACAAAGATTTGTTGTTTGGTGGAAGGACAACGACGACAAAACAAGCAACTATGAGCAAATGTCAGATTAAAGGCAGAGTGGGCCGAGACATCGATGTCATTAGCGGACAAAAAAAATACTTGATCGAGAGTTCAGCCGAGGATCGATGTAAGTAGTGCCGAGTTCCACAATATCACAGATTATCAACACATCCATTCACTATATGAAATTTAAGGAATCAGAAAATGATATTCAATGGCAATTGAATTCAAACTGCAGCATCTATGTGCATGAGAAACAAAAAAAAACAGACGCTCACATCCCACCCTAAAACAAGAAGCCAGCCAACCAGCCAACCAAAGGCCACCAAAATCGCAAAGAAATCGAAGAAAATTCCAAAAGACCACTCCCATCTGTGTCTCTATATTCATCCACCAAAAAGCCTAAATCCATCCCAAATAAAAAAAAAAGACAACATCATGTCCTAGACATCAGTCCCTCCAAAAAAGGACATGTCCATGTGGACGGGTATTGAAAAACAAAATCCCACGAGGTGAAAAAGAAAATAGAAAAAGAAACCCTCCTGGTCAAGAAGAAAAGACAAGGAAATCGTAAAGCGTAGCGTCAAAAGAGAGAGAAAAAAAAGGAACCCATCCAAACAAGAAACAGTCTCCCGCCCCCAACCAGAGATATGCAAAAAAAAAAAAAAGTCCAGTCCCGTTATGTCTGGAAAACTAAGCCACAAGCGACAACTTGCCCAGCGTCAAGAAATAAAAGAAACTTTTTTCCTCCTTTTTCTTTCATCAAAAAAAGAGACAAAAAGGAGACCTTCAGACAAACTCTTTTTTTTGTTTTAGTTCCCCTTAGCCTGGTCATCTCGTTGCTCAGAGAGCCGCTTCCGCTCCAACTTGGCATAGTGGAGACCGCAAGCATTGCACAGCGTCCGGGCACCATCAGGGCCCCGACGCCATTCGGGAGTGTCGATGCGAGAGCACGAGTGGCAGCGACCCGGGGGGGCAGCACGCTTTGCCTATACTGTCAGTTTCAGGTTCTTATACATAAGACAAAAAGAGAGGGAAGGGGGAAAAAAAGACTTACACCACGGCGCTTGCGGGTCTCGGCGTGACCGCGCGGGGGAGTGTGCGATTCTTCGGGGCGGTGCGCGTTGCGTTCGGCGATGAGCGAGCGCATGCCCAGGAGCGATGTGCGCATCAGGTCGAGGTTTGAGATCATTTCGGTAACTTCGCGTTCGTGGGGCATCCGGGAGATGAGCGGCTGGGTGCCGGATTGCTCGTCGGCGACACGCAGGTAGTGTTCGCAAAAATTGGTGACGGTGTGGCCGGAGTGTATGGTCTATGGAAAATGTTAGCACTTAAGTTTGATAGATACCATGAAAATTTGGCAGATTACTCACTCTTTGTAGCAGGTCCCGGTAGTCCCAGTTCTGAATGTGATTCTCCACAACCTGTGCCCGCCCCTCGTATGCCGCCGCATTCGGCGCATACGTTTGCGGCAGCGGCACCTGCCCTGCCGGATAATGACTCGGCGCCACATATCTCATCGGTGGCGGGGGACCCCCCGAAATCGAGCTCACCGGCTGGCTAGGCGGCGTTGGCACCCCATGGTTCATGTACGTCTGCGGAGGCGGCGGAGCCCCCTGGCTCGACGGTCTGTTCCGGTCGACGGACGGTGAGTACCGGCTGTACATTGGCGGGCGCTCGTCGCGGAAGCCCGACGGCGCATAGTTGGATGGGTGCGCCGAGGATGGCGAGGTGTCGGCAGTGGCGGCGATGTCAAAGGCGGGACGTTCGGCACCGCGGGGGACATAGAGGGAGGACGGCGCTGGCTGTTGTTGTTGGGGGGGCACGTACTCGCGGGAGGGCGGGTAGCTGGAGTTGGAGTTGGAGGGGACGGCGGAGGTGGGGGTGGGATTAGCGGTGGAAGAGGTAGAGGGAGAGGTGGAGGGACGGCGGCGGGCGGGGTTGATGGGGGAGGTGTGGGCGGAGGGGGGTTGCGCGTGATCGCGCGTGATTAGGGTAGAGAGGGGGGGGAGAGTGAGGCCGGAGGTGGGAGGGGCGGATTCCCGGTGGGGTGGCGCGTAGATATGGGAGCGCGGGGTGGCCCGGTAGTCGGGGGGGCCACTGTATTCGTGTCGCATGATGGCGTGATCTGAGTAGGGCAGTTGAGCAAGAGATGTTGACATGATGTGAGATGTTTGGTATAAAATGTGGGCGAAGATGTTTGAAGTCTTCAGAAAGAAAAATAGTCTTCAAAAAAGGGATTTTTTTGAGACTAGGTGAGCAAGACGCTGATGTATCAACTCTTCAAGGCAGTTGCGACTTCCTATATGTTTGATAGAGAAAACAGGAACTCTGACGTGTTGGTCGAAAAAAGAAACGAAGAGATATAGACAAAGGCCGAATCGGTGGGTTATATGTTTACCGACGTTGTCCTAGGGTGTGTGTATGTATGTATATCTGGTGTGCATGTGTCTTGTGATATTGTTTGACTAATTATCAGAAAGCAAAAAGAAAAATGCCAAAGATTGAACCTGTTTATAATGATATTAAAAAAAAAATAGCGGGAATCAAGAGAAACAATGGACGTCGAGACGGGGAACGTCAAGACTTTTAAAGCACCAGATCGAGTCTTGAGAACAGCACGGTAATGACGATGAATGTAAGCAATTTTCTAGGGCGTGCATAGAATCCGGGTTTTCTTAAATATTTATGGTTAATTAAATTGGAGTATTTTATGTTTACTGAAAAAAAAAAAGGCATACGAATCCTTGAAAGCGGATCGAGATAAAGTATTCTGCAATGTTTTTTTTTGTTTTGGATAGATAAATGTGACATGATTTATTTGTTGGACCCATGCGTGTCAAGCAGCTGAAATAAATCTGGACCCGCGTGCGTCGCCTTTTTTGATACGATAAAAAGCATTTGATCGTTTGAGAGGAAAATGATAATCCAGAAGGTGTCAACCCTGGGCGTTTCAATAGACTTGCGTGCTATAGCTAGGTCCTATCCCGGCCCAAAGACTCAGGACAATAAATTATCAAGTATTTACCTGTTTTAATTGTGGCAGATGGCATTTATGTATTTTATAGAAGATTTTACTGAATATTGACAGGATATTGAAACTACGGCCTGTGTCACGACTGGCGTCTGGCTCAAGTCCCCCAAAATGATGAGAGGAGCATCACAAGAGAGAGATTTTTATGTGTGGGAACAAAAAGAAAACACAAAATGAAACTTATATATCGTTTTACTGTGAGTTGTATGGGATATTTGTTTACAGCATATTTTAATCGTGATCTCATCATCGAGTCTGGATCTCTTGCATGTTGTGGCCAATAAAGAGTTGCCTGATACATGGGGATACTATCAATCAAAATACACTCGACTTCTTGACCTACAAAAAATCCATTCACTTCTGCAATTTATGCCTTGCGTCATCTCATAATCCCATTATATCCCTATGTCTATGTCTCCTCAATCGTCATAATAAGGTCTGGACCACGCCCGTTGTCATAAACACCAACCCCAATCTCAACTCAACTGACCTGTTCCTCCCGAGATAGCCCGTGTCTCAACATCACCACTCACCCACTTCCCCGTATATTGCCCCTCATCCCGTTGGTATGCAGGGATGCCAAATCACCTCGCCAGCCAAGCCCACCACCATCTTCTCGGGCCTTTGCCCGCTGTTGGTAACCTTTCTTCTTTTTTTATTTTCATCATCCCCCAAGGATAATCCTTAAATTCCCAAGCCAACGAACGATGCCCCATTTATATGTATTTCGGGCTATTTAATCACGGGTATACTCTCTTGCTCGGGCCACTGGGCTACCAAAGACATCTCGGTCAATCATCAGTGTCACAAAAAGCATATAGGCATAGTAAATATCATCATCACTTTCTACACCAGTCACCAGCAAAGGTTTATCTCCCCCTCTCCCCAGGACATGAACCCCTTCCTCTTCTGTGATCACTTAATTCCCTTCTGTATCTCGGAAGCTGGCCAATGTCTTACATCGGCCTGGCATGCACGCCCAACCCACCAAAAACGCATATTATGCCTGTTTTTTTGTTCTTGTTTCTGACAGGCTCAGAGACCCTTGAATCGAACCGAGGTGTTGCGTCATTCTAGGGAGTCACTTGTAGCTTATATAACAGTGATGGACTGGTCATGATGGTAGTGGTGGTTGTGAGGGGAAAGTTGGTATCCCTAATATGCATGTCTGAGTGGCGAATGTAAGGAAAAAAGAAAGTGAAAACCGACAGAAAATACAGCATTTACTTCTTATTATTTTTTTCACGCGGGCGGCAACGAATTCTGTGCCGTGGGCCGGTCAAGGATACTTCTGGGTATCTGCAATCGCAATGTTGTCCTGTTCATTGTCTCTAGATATTGAGTATGAGACCTCACGAGCAGCCCCATCATAATTCCATTCCATTATCCCTTGCAGCCAGCATATTCACTCAGGCAAAAAGATACAACCTTGATTGAATTCACAATTACAGCCACTATCTTCATGTCCCCAATACATGCGGTTACGGCCAATCTCCATTCCCCTCAAAGTACCGGCTACCTCCCACAACCACAACCACAACCACAACCACCACTATCACCGCTGTCTCTTCCGTTCCCTGTTGGTATCCTTCCCCTCGTTTATAAATAGATGCATTTAAGTATTTACATACATAGACACGCAGATGAATAATGTATATAACATGTAATAAAAACATTTGTACCTCTTCAAGATCTGTCCCGATGCCGGGTTTCGGGTTATCTTGATCGCTGCACAATGCACTCACTACATTGCATGGCGCATCGAATCGAAATTGCGCGAGCATGTGGGCGGTGGACTTAGTGGGTCCGACAAAACAAACGGAGGAGTGAGACTAAACAGACATATAAACAAGACGCAAAGGGGGGCGTATATACATATGTCTGTAGATAAATATGCTGTGCTGTAATATGTGATATTGTGGATAGACCGGATGGACGGGCGCCGCCCCGAGACGGTAATGTGTGAATGTGAATGTGTACATGTTCATATATTTTGATGATGTGTCTAATTGTCCCGAGAGTATGATGTGGATTGTGATGGGAAGGATAAGCTCTCAAGTTTGCGGGGCTGTCTGTTATGTGGCGTTGCGGTCAATTGTTTGGGCCTTGTTGAGAGACAATATCCAATCACAAGAGAGCTTTTTTTCTTGTTCATCGCCCGAAGAATTCTTTATCTGCGAGGGCGATGTAAATCTTGCTGTAAAATCTTGTTGTAATCTGAAAGATTGACTCATCTGAACAATGTTATGTCTCCTTAAGGTTTAGGAATCAGCATCAATCAATCAGCGGTATTGTATAGCTTAATCCCGATATGCTTACAATATCCGATCTTTTGTTAAGGATGTTGGTAGATATGCAGATAGATAACCTCGAAAATTCCAGTAAACCTTGTAGATGTCCCCCGGGGCTGAACCAACAATTCTTGTGTTTACACCTCCTCCCTTGATATCCGGAACCATTACCTCCCGAGTCCGTCTTTTCACAGCCAAATTCCTGATCTCTCAGTCAATTTATACACATGGTAGCAATTTTCACTGGCGTCATCGCATCATTTTTCTACAGAATAAAAAGAGGGAATTCAAGAATAGAACGCACTATTGTCTCTAACGACAAAACTCTCCAGTCCACGCCCCTCCTCCTTCATCCTACACACAAAATCAAGCCGATTTTTACATTCCGGGATTTCGGCTGTCTTCTCAACCAACCAACTGTGTCTCCTTTTTTTATCTTCTCGTAACCATCCTCCAGCTGAGTCCAGCCAATGCAGGTGGCAAATCTGGCCCTCTCGTGATACGAATACCCGAGATCTAAGAGATGATTTACATATTTATATACACCCGGGCCAGTAGACTATAGATGGACGATGCATTTACAATGCTTTCAGCAGTGACGAGATGATGACCCTTCTATGGAACCCCCTAGACCTTTATCTCGCCCTTCTTTAGTCCGGAACCAGAGACATTCTAGACAACCATGAAACGGACAACCTTGAATGTAAAGAAGCGAGAAGATGGGTTGTCCATGGAAGCCGAGATATGGCCTCGCAATATACGGACATGACACAATACGTTGGCAATGGTGGATGGAGTCGGTAATGGTGATGGTTGCTTTTTTTTTGCTTTTTGCTTTTTTGTGTTAGACGAGTGTCGTTCAGCTAGTGTCTATGCTTTGTATGCTTTGCGGTGGCAAAAGCGGATGAGTGATGATGGGAACTATGGACCAAAGCTGTGCAGAATGAGGGCAACTGGTGAGCTGTGCGGATGGTGACGGGAGGGCTATGGCGTTGTTAGGGTCTGGGGTTGTCAAAGTAAGCCTGGTTATAACCCCTAGTTCTCTCCGAGTAACCCTACCATTGGCTATATGGGGCAGAATCTAACAGTGTAATAAATTGCCTAGTTTGAGTAAACATTAAATTTTAATCTTGCTCAGATTCTTCAACAATGACAAGACCGATCAGACGCCACCTTGTCAGTAAAGAAACAAGATGACTCAATTATTGGCCTTTGTTGATCTAGTGTTGACCTCAGAGCCGCCGATATCGACAAACTGTTACATTGCGCCTCTGGGTGCCATGACCCGTGAGCGGGTCGGTGGGAGACAGATGACACAATAGATTGAGTGTTCATCTTCAGAGATATAGTCGATTTTCTTTACTTTTTTTATTGTTATTTTTCAGAGTTTGCATGTGAGAGTTGTAGTGGGCTTCCTGATGGTTTGTTGCACTGGGAATGGCATGGTGGTATTGGTGCAGTGTGTGTAGGCTTGTGAAATGGAGTAGTCATGTTGTATCTTATGGCCCAGCCGATCACTCTCTGCAATGTCATCTGTCCAGTAAGCATCAATCATATCAAGTATTTCTTCCTACGAGTTCCTACGGTGGCATTCTGAGGAATGAAGACAAATTTACTCATGGAACTTCGTCAAGAAGATGGATCACATTTGAGATTAACAATTGCCACCTTTGATTACATAATGGTCATAACCAATAAAAGTCACACTTCTCACTTGCCGACTTCTCTTGCCGGTCTTACTCCCAAACCAGGATCCACCCTCATCTCCCCATATTTTACTATATTCCAGGTAGGGGCTGGCCTCCGAACCAACTATGTGAACTCCTTCAACAAGTTTATAGTGCCTTTTTTTTCTGCTCTCTTCTAGGGGCTGCAATCAGAGATCGAAAAAGCTGAATCACGATTTAAATACGATCTAGTCAGTTAGACAGGATTGAAGGATTGCAATATAGCTCGAAGTATAATTTTTTATTTGATTTTTTTTAGGCTTCGGGGCGGCGGGCCAGCCTGCTATAGACGAGGGCAGCTATAGTTCCAGCGGAAGTCGGTTTGGTTACAGAGGGGTTTGTTGGTTCCTGGGTTGCGGTTGTATTGAAGTTATAGGCGGCGGGCGCATGAACTGTCAGGTCAGTTTTTATTGTCCCATATCCAACCTGGAGATATATAGATATATCACAGATGGATGGATGGATGAAGGTGACAAAAGACATTAATATTGAACATGGATATCAATATGGTGCAGTCGATTACGCATACATCAACTGTCAAATTATCATAATCTGTCATATCTGCATACCTCGTCAATATCCTGTGTTCCATAGATCCTCATCCTTCTGCCACCACACGATACATGCACATGTAGAAAACCCCCGACTCGATCGATCGCAGCCGGTGGTAATATCAATCTCGGCCACGCAAGCACAAGTACAACATCTTGGTGCTATTTAAATATATAGATGGCCATTTATCACGGGACCCCCTTCCTATAGATTCAAAGCAAATAGGAAGATCGAGAAAGAAACCCGCCTCGGCGCCAACACCGCTTTTGCAAGTCAACAAACACAATCCTGCCGCAGCTTGCCTTTTGCCGTGTCTGCCGCCTCGGCATAGCTGTTAATCGAAACCGCACTTGCAAACCATTGGCCGCACCGAGATGCCATTGACTCCCGCATGCACGCATGTACGCACAAGGTGATTTGTTTAAGGTAATAGAATATTTGTAAATATTAGGGACCGAGTGATAACGTAGGACACGCCGTCATGAGAAGGGCAAAGGCAGATTGCAGATAATGAGACAGAGATCTTGTGCAAGGTTTGTGTAATGTTGGGCTTGGACGGCGACGGTTTCTTGTCAAATATGCAGTTGTTGTCCCTTTGCAAAAAAGTTACCGAAATCTCTCTCACAGTTGTTGATTTTGATTTCTATGGACAGGAGATTAAGAAAACACACATGGGTCTTCTTCTTCTTCACCTCATCACCTGTCCTATCCATCATCTAACATTCCAGCCCCTTTCCATTCCGCTGTGAGCCCACTGGAATTCTGTTATTTTCTTGCCTTGCAATTCTTGAGCCCGCGTTATCCAGTCCTTTGGGGTTACGTTTGTGATTTCACATTGTTGGCGCGGAATAGGTGTGGATTACGCAACTTAACCCTAGAGAATCAGATAAAGCCCTGGAATGCGTTCATTAAAAAGTTTATCCTCGATTGAGATATATTCTTATATTTTTCAACATGTCACCGGGAATGAAAGCTTGTTGGGTTTGTATTCTGATGGTTTGGGGCTAGATATAGGGATATGTGCCAAACACGAAACCTGAAAAAAGCTCTCGGCCGATGACGGCATAGATTTTCAAGGAAGTAAAAATTCTACATAGATATTCCAAAAGCCTGTTAGTCAGCCTCGTCACTTGTAATTTGCCTCTTCAAAAACTTCAAAAAATCCATCATCATCCGTCCTCGTCATCGCCGGCGAGAGCCCACCCCCGGCTTCGGTCTCTCATCCTTCAATCATCACGATGTTCTTTAACCTTATCCGTCAAGTTCTTCTCAGATCATATCCCAATCCAGTAATCTTTCCAGATCAGGACAAATCTCCATCTCCGACAAACCCTTGCCTTCCAATGCAACAAAGTGAACCGAAGTTCGCCGATTGTCAAAAAAAGATCACAACCCTGTTTCTGACCCTAAAATTCTTCAAAAAGCCATCCTGCCTTTTATCAATCTTTCCATAGCCATGATGGCTCCGTTTGTCAGCAAAGATGCGCTCTTTTGGGTCGGGGAACTGTTATTTGGGGCTTGATACACTGGTAAAAGTTGCCACCTCGGCCAAATTGGAGACCTACATATATATGAAGATTTAAACACTATTCGTTACGTGAGAAGCATCCAGTTATTGTGAGTTATGGCCTTTCGAACTTGCTTATTCGTGTATTTGATTCCTTTGTCATGAGATCCATAGCTTTTTGAATCATGACGGTTGGGACTGGTGATGTCATTTTGTTTCTGTATTGGTAATCCTGTTACTAGGCCCAAAATAGACAAATTCAGTAACTTTTTTTTTGTCAAGCCACTACTGTTCTGGCAGTATCTGTTGCAGTGCGTTACAGAGTGACAGGTTCAAATTATAGGTTAGAAGTCCCCTATAGCCCCAACTATACTAGCGTAACCAGTATCCCACTGACTTTTTCTTTTTTCCAAGACTCAAAAGTGCCGACTAACCGTCAAAAACAATGCACCCTAGGAAAACATGAACTTCAGCCATATCGGACTTAGTCTCGCGAAAACTGCGAGATGGCAAGGCTATAGAGCAAAATAAGGGATGAGGATAATCGCCGATTGTATCGGGTTGGTGTTAGTGAGATGCAGATGACTTTCTAAGGAGGCTAAACTGACTAAACTAGTAGCAGTGACAAGTGAGAAAACCCGTCGGAGTTGGTCTTGTTTGTTTGTGGCAGCAAACATCTACAGGCAAAATGTCTACCAATGCAATAGCGATGCTATGTCTAAGCTTCTTGTTCGAGTTACCAGTTGATACAGAAAACCTTTATATATGCATCATAGACTCTGATAGTGGCTATACATCTTCAAACCGCCAGCCACCAAGATTCAATCTGGATCTATCTTTTAGACCAAGTACATAGATCCAAGGCAAAGCCAACTCTATCTGTCCACAATTGCATTTCAAAACGTCGGACGGTCAAATGAACAGGAGGTCTGTGATGGTTACATCGCCGCCGGTTACCAGTTATGGTAGCATATACATATCGTCAATTTTTCTGACAGCCGCTGCATACAATTGGCAGCTTGCAGCTTCAAGCATGTCAGAGCATGCATGTGAATATATTTATATACAAGGCAACTTTATCCATCCAACAGCACATTTCTGGGTCTATTGTGTGCAGCCGTTTGGCGGCCAAAGTAACAAATCACTGTCAACATGACAAGCGCACAGAAGCTTTGATAACTGTGATGACAACTGAAAACAAACCATTGGCTGCCGCGCTCCGCATAGTTCTAAATCCCGCACACCCGCTTACGGACACACGGCACTGGCAAAATCATAATCTTTAACGACCAAAGCCCCGACAAGTCCGTTCGGTCAGGAATCCTCGGCCCTCCCCGTTTCAACTCTATATATATCTCATCTTCTCATTCTTCCTAATATTCTTCTTTCATACAGAACACCGCGTTTAACCCCAAGTAAGCCAAATGCCGTTCATCTTTCAAATCTGCGACATGCTGACGTCGAGAGGAACGGAAGTAACTTCATGATCAAAATGGGCTGGCGTAGAGATCGATGGTCCGGGAGGATAGGAGGTGGGTGTTTTGTCTGTGTATTTGGGGTTACTTGGGGTTAGTGGGGAACATGTATAGACTCTGGAACAAGTGGGAGCAGTTGAGTTGAGTTGTTGATCATGTTACAGTGTTGAGAATTGTCCCAGTGAATTTTAAAGTGGGTGGTCCATACAGATAAGATGGGATGTGTACATCAATGGTCCGATTAGGAAGAGTTTCCAAATGGAGATGCAAAGTAGTTGGCTCCGGTTGGTTGGCAAGGAGGGAGAGAGAGAAAAGCTTGGTATCGATTGTCTGCGATTGTGACTTTTGGATGTTTGGTGGTGTGTTTTGGGAGGTGACAGCTATCAGAATGATGATCGCGTTTGGCTCGGGGCAGATAGATGAATGGGGAACTAATTCTTTCAATGTGAAACGCGGAGAGCATGAACCAAACTGTGAGAATGAGAGAGGCAGACATCCCATGCCTGAGGGCGTGCATAAAAGTTTCGACATGTTGAGTTGGCGTAGGAAGAGGAACCTGCGTAAGCTATTCGACATTGGTCGAAGGCCTCTGAAAGGCATTGCTTACACATTATATCACATAAAGATATTGGACGACGGTTGTTGACGATCATGATGAGAGACTATCTTATGTAGGGTTACATTCCATCCCCACGCATTGTTAGGGTTATATATCACCATACACAAATATTTGGTCGCGGAAGAAACATGACGTGAAGCAAACGATGACAATGTACCAATGGAACCTTTTATCGCTTTTACCTCCTGTCGATCGGATACATATTTACGATTTGCCACCACAAAGTGGCTATTTTGATCTAAGCGCAAACCATTGCTATTGTTTCCCCCGTGGCTGAAAAATATATATAAAAATATTCTTCAAAAAGATACCGTTTGCATGAGTGAGTCAGCCTTATCTAGATGATGCTTATTATGTTCTGGTAAAAGAGCCAATGCTAAACATCTAATAACCAGTATACTTATCTAGCAGCATCAACAGCTTGACCATGAAAGAATAGAATTACCGCATTGGGAGATTTCACCAGACCTCAGGATTCGAATTCTCCGCATGGATCGTGCGTATATGATGAATCTTGATGTAATTGTCAGACTTGGGCTTGTGCCGATCAAATCTTTGAAATCCGTCTTGCCTTTTTGCAAACAGTAGCATAGTGGAGGGTGACTGTAAATATAGTGGAAAGAGGAAGTGAGTGAGTACATGGATTAGGGGGCACTTTGGCGATCAGCATCTCTTGGCTTTTTGACAATGTTGATTCGTATGTATGTGCAACGATAGTTTGCCAAGAACATAGGTGTTCGATTATCTTGGATATCTGCGCTCCTTCTCTGGGAATTACGATTCTTGAACCCGCTATTCCATCCTTCGCTTCGGGGAACTGCAGCGGGTTTCTTGCGAACGGGGGAGACAGGGAGGAGGTAAGCGTGAACTCTAGGGTATTTATTTAATCTGGGAGTGGCAATTATACGATTTGATCGTGATGGATCAAAGAACCAATTATGCCAAATCTGGAACAAATATTAGATTTAGCAACTTTGCTTTAGATGGACTAGTGGCCTTTTCAGATCGCAAACCCATGTTAGCTCTTTTTTTTTTTTTGGAAGTTTTAGATGTTAGCGTCCAGTTTGACAAAATCCACGGGAAATCTCATCGGCAGTTTCGTTATTGCCGGGTTTTCTTTGCAGAAATATGTAACCAGTGACAGGATTCATGTTACATGATATAGCCCAGAACATCATCGAGATGATGGGCGTTTGTTGCCGTTTACTTATCAGTCACAAACACTAAACGGGTACAAAGAATGCATCGGATGTCCTAGAATCCGACCAGATGCTGCGACGACGAGATCCGAGATGGTTCTACGAAGAAAAAGACGCCACCATAGTAAGTCTGAGGAGTTTTTTTTTCTCTACAAACAAGTCCCAAGCCGACTCAACTCTGAAGAGTCTTCATCAAATTCATTCCACACTGAGCGCCTAGAAGCATGTTGTGAATTCCTTGGTTTGTTCCTTAACTGCACTCGGTGTATCATTGCTCCAGAGCCCGGGGGCCACCTGATGCCAGTAGGCCTTGATCGCTACTATATAGATATTTTTATGACATGTACAATATTTGATCTGACAATACATGTAGGAGACGCTTAAAAGTTACTCTGCACATTTGTCTCTTTGAGACACTGTTTGCTTTGTCAGAAAAAAGGTCGAACGAGACGGTGATGGGTAAGATGAAGATCTGCTCTTGATGCATTAGTGGATCGTGATTGATATGCGGGCTGTGTAGCAATGGGATGTATCGAGCCGAGACCTGGCCGTGTATAGAACCACTTCATTTTGTCGTTTGTCCTTTGTAAGAGTCGGTTTTCAACATTGTGTGTGGAAAATCAGATCAAGAAATCTGGTTCCGTGGATTTGTAACGAACGGGACGGATGAGACCTAGGCGGACAAGGCAGCTAAGTGTGAGATGTGACAGGGCACGGCGATATATCCTGATTGGTATATATATGAAATTGTTTCTGTATTGGGAAGTTTTGCTCTATCTGCGAACAGCATGAAAGATGCTTCACATACAAAGAAAGACATTGATTTACAGCGAAGGCCGAGCAGAAAGAACACTACAAGCGAGATGCGCTACGATAATTTCCGTCACGAACTGCGAACTGCGTGCGTATGGAGGTGGCTAAATCCCAAGTAGGTATGAGAGATGAGGTCAGCGATGGTATATTCCTGACATCATCGTTGTTAACACAGCGAGAGACTGCCGCACTTAGCACTGCATGGGACAATAGTGCTCCTGAACTTGTGACTTTCTCAGGACGGCATGGAGATGAGAGTCCGGGGATCCAGTTGATGTGTAATCATCATCATGAAAACCGACTGCTTCTGGTCTAGAAGTACAACTGTCAAGTTTCGCTGTGGGCTTCTTGTAGACGTATATAGACAAGGCAAGACGACATCTTATGCAATGCAGTGGCTGCTCATGCAACGCAATGCTACGCATAATTTAGGTACACCGGCCAAGCATCTGACAATGATGCTGTCAAACCAGCCATCTTTGGGGGTTCCTTATTGGGCCCGGATATCCTGTCTGTCCAATCTCGGACTTTCTCAGAGACAGAGATATCTCTACGGCCAAAGGACCGATAGCTTTTATTATGTACTGTTTTTCAGTTGTCAACATGTACCGATGTTGAATCCCGAGGCTATGGTATAGTGCCTATTTTTGTTGTGGATTTCAAACAAGCCAACTAAATTCTCCGTCATGAACCCATTTATAGCGTTCTTGCAATCATATGACGGCCACATGTTGCCGAATCCACCCAGAAAGGGCATCGTTGCTTAGAAAGGAAAGATTCAACTCATATATATTTACATAAATCGTGGTGTGGAATTACGAGATGTGTCAGAGCGGGTTATAGCCCGCTTTCTATAGAACAAGAATACAAGAATCCAGGCAGTAGACTCAAAAAAAAGTATGAAACAGGGGGTCAAGGGGATGAAAAAAGTAGATATTCAGGAATCGTGAAGATCGTGGACTTGGACCGAGAGCATCGCTGTTGATGTGGTTGTGTGGAGAAGTGCTGGTCCTTGACATTTGACAGAAGATTGCGATGGCGAAGGAGTATTAATCGCGAAGTTCCGCGTGGCTTTTATGCTGGATTTAAACTCGGATCGACTTGTTATTTTTATTTTTATTTTTATTTTTAGTGGTAAAGACGTCTAGACTTTGATAATTAATGCACAAAACAGAAAACCACAGACTCGGAATAGATGCAACACAGAAAACAAGCTCGACCTGAGTTTAGGGGAATCTTGATGACAGCAACATCTTGCATATAGGATCCAGATTTCGGCCAGATTTTGGTGGTACAATCATGTTTAACCCCGAGCGACATCTCCGGTTTTAGTCACTGCGAATCGTTCCATAGTCCTTCTAGCCTACATTAGCTTCTCGGCTACCCACTATACTGTATAACAAACTATATTAACCGGACATGTAAGTGTTTATTTCCAGGAAGACGACCCAGAAAGCAAAGAAGAGAGAAAAAAAACATGTCAAATTCCAGACCATGAATCACTAAACCAGAAAAAAAAAAAACACAACAAACTCTAAATGTAACGGCACCTGCAAAGGGAATTTCGCTGTTCTTACAAGATACTCTGGAACTCGATCGTGAACAGACATGGATCCTCCTTGTCTCCTCCTTCAGTTAATGGGGTGGATTTTTGGCTCGGTGATTCGCGTTTACATCGAAGGAGACCATAAGGCCGGGGCCGGGGGTATGTGGGACAAGGTCCAACTATTAAGAGGCCGGTTTCTCGTTGGACAAATATGGATTATAAATATATTTATTGATATTTCAAAGCCCGTTCATTGGCTGGGATATTATGTGCTTAGGGTTGGATATCTTTTAATTTCTTGGTGTTAGCGGGTATGGGTTTGTGGGTTGGACCTGGTGGTTGCACAGGTTCGGGACAGTTAAACCTCATCCTGTGGTTCATCGTGTAATCGGGGCGATGACCTGAGGGCGGTGGCGTCGTTAGTGAGCCCATTGCCTAGAGTCCCCCGCAGATCAACGGTAGATGTATACCAAAGGACATGCATGATGCTTGTGATCTTGATCTTGGGACTTTAGCTTTTTGCCGCTGTATATCTACACCCTAGAATACTAGAAACGAAGGGGTTTGTCGCCTGTACAGACGATGCTGTGGTGCATCTCTGCTTTGTCACACGCCGTGCAAGTATTCACGAATTGCCCTTTTGTTTGTTCCGCGTCTCAGAATACTAAGACTCCAGATCGTAGGATGGTGAGATGGCCATCCAGCTTGGAAAATAGATGCAAGAAGCTGTATCACGTGTATGTATGAACAAGACCGACAGCATAACAACGATCTCGGCAACCAAAAGTTGGCGGTTCAGCTTTCATAAGCGAATGTTCGATATGCCAGGGGTTTTGACGGTGAAGGGCACACGATAAGACCTTTGGATGCAAAAGTGAGGTTCAATTTGAAAATATTCACGAAATCGCAGTGTACTGATTGATGCCAGCTTATTGAAATGTAATGCTTATCTGAATATGCAATATCTATCTATACCGCTATTCTGTTGTTCTGGTCTGACACAGAAAAAGGAAAGAAAAGACCCTGAGGCAGTGGCATTCGAGATATCCACCCTGTAGATCTCGTGTCGCTTGGAAGTGTCGCGGTCTTATGGGTAATTACCAGATCGTACTTATTAAAGATTGAGCCGATTGTGCATTGGAAGTGCTGCGAGTTGAGTGCTGAAAGAGTAGGTTAATGCATGCATATCACCATCATCAGGAGCTTGCTCAGCTTTAATGTTGTTTCGGTTGTGGCTAAAAAAAAAAAACCATTTTGCCTTGTGGTATGTATGAATTATACAAATTGAATCCAAGATGTGATTCCAAAGCAATAGCCGCAGGTATTTGAATTTCCTGATACTTAATTGTTGGAAGTATGGACATTATGTGCAACCTTTGCGAGAATATCTCACTCTAGGGATTTCGATCTGAGACGGGGAAGCATGATGAATGCCTGTCCCATCGAAAACACATTGATATATATCAACATCATAACATCACCTACGTGTGATGCTGTGTGATGCATCGGCTAGAGCAATATCCGTAAAATTCACAGCACCGCGTCATGTTATACCCTCCCGAGCTTTATTCGAGTTGTGATATGTTCATATATATACAAAATAAAAAATACTAGCCGCTATTAACCCTTGATCCCCGGAGGGAGGCAACCCAGCGGGGGAAATCGAGATATACGGTGAAGATTAGAGTCAAAGTTGCGATAACACCTACCCGAGACCGAACAAAGCGGAGATTTCCATCCATCATCACAACTGAAAAAATAAGGCGAGATAGTCATAAAAAGCAAAGAAAAGGGAACAAAAAGACGCCGCACTATCCCATCCTGCAGCCTGCGGAATATATCGAGGCTGTGATAAATATGTACTGAAAGGACCAAGGGAGAAAGTTCACGATGGATGGTCACTACCATTATTTGGCTTTCCGTTGCCATAATCACATATCGTCACATTAATCAGTGTCTATGTTGATTATTTTACTCCACCTCCACCACCACCTCACCAAAAGCCATGGTTCTGGGAAGCTCTAGCCAACTCCAGGCTACAGAGAGCCGTTGATTGAACGGCGGATCAGTGCAAGGAAAGCTCCGAACCAGCCCCGGATATTGATTTCAACGTGTCTTTTCCGGATGGCGGCATTATTATCATAGTGAAAGTTATTTATATATGCCATTTAGCAATAAAATTTATGTCTTCAGATTTCCTCTTTTGGATGGTACATCATGATTGAGTGCTTGTCTGAAATTAGGCTATCGGAGTAGATTCTTCAACAACACATTTTGCAGAACTTCGATGTCACTATTTCAGCTAGGTCACGAAGTTGTATATGTAGTTTTGGTTCTGTTGATTGCCATCGACGCTGACTAGATCAACACTAAAGAAAATAAAATTTCAATGTGTTGCATGAGTGATCCAGTGCCGGGCCCGTAGACTCAAAGATATATTGTTATATAGATATGTGGCTATTAGATATTTTGAGCACAATATGCAAAACTGTATCTCGATGTCTGTAGAAATGCTGCATAGGACGTGATGGTAGAGTCAATAATTGCACACTATAAACTGTACTTTGATACTTGACTTTTCGGCTCAGCCTATACCATGTATCTGCAATACTCACAGCAGAGTTCCGTGACTAATACCTTCACTCTACACATAGTTGCCACTAGTGAATAACACTACAAAAGTCACTCATAATCTAGACTTTCAATACCAACGACAACATCTATATCATCAATACCACGCCTTTTCCAAAACCCATATTACCCAAAGTATCTATTCGGTAATATTCCCTTTTTGGAAATTTTTTTTTTTGCTTTCCTGTTAAGCCAAAACAAGAAAAAGAAATAAGACAGAATAAAGAAAAGAGAAAACGCACAGCTGCGTATCAGTTACCCAATACAGTAATATTACCAAATTCAGAATGATTGACAAACGACGAGATGGCCCAGGCGAAAAAAAAAAACAGATCAGGGCGATGAACGAGCGGGTGAGATTGAAGGAATCAGAGCATGTATATATGTAAAAGGAAGAAGTTTTCTCAGGGTTTGAGAAGGAGGGGGTGGGTGCGAACAGAGCGATGGGAAAAAGGTTGTTTTGAGATCGCGGAAGTTGATTACATTTTGGGTTAGTGTCGATTTAGGAGATAAAACATAAAAAGATGGGAATTTTCTTGTGCCATGAAATTAGGGTTGTTGTTAGGGTTGTTAAATACTTTGTACAATATGAAGGCGTACAATTACACATTTGTCATACCTCAATGTATGATGCAGTCTTGGTTAACTTTTAATATTGAATGTTAACTGTCTTTAGCCATGTAGTGACTTATCTAGTGGTTTTTAGCGTCAACAATTTCTAACTAGTACATAAACCTTTTGACTTCGGTCTCTTTGCAGGCCTCTAGAACGCCAAGTTTTAACACTGGCTATCTCCCTACGACCCCATCTCACCAGATCACCGTAACTCTAAATCTCACTTTACATATCCAACAGCATCACATTCTAAAACACCATGCCCCAAGGAACCACTGTTTACCTGATGACATTTGCCGTTTCACCAGTCAGTGACTTTCCGCTGCCATTATCACAGTCATCATAACCATGAATCTCTATATATAAGAATCAACACTAGAGCAAACCTGGAAATTCTTCTGCTTTTGGGCAAGATTGACTAATTAAATAGCAGTCACGAGATCGAGAAACAGCACATGCACAATAACTCTGAAAGCGCAAAAGCGCAGAATGATATGCTTCGACAGAAGGGTCAAGATGGACTTTAGGGTCTGAGCCCGATGTATTCATTCATTTGAATATTCAAAAGTCTCGAGAAACTTGGTCGATGGCCGGCTAGAACATCTTCGGGATTCGGTAGTGTTGCGTGGGTTTCGGTTGGGATTCAGCCGGGGCCTTGGACACTGACAAGACGGCAGTGGCTGTCGATCAGCAGAAGCACCCAATTAGGAAGTTGTGCCTCGTAGGGAAAATGGTCCAAGGAGGGAGAAAGGGAAAAAGGAGACCATGGGTATCGCTGTATTGTGGAGAGTCGAAGCATAGTCTGTGCTGACGTGTAAATACAGAAAAAGAAGACAGCCCTTTTTCTGTCTAAATTTATTTAGAAGGTCAGTGGCAAGTAGGGGGGTTTTAGTGGGTCTTTTAGCGGATGTTTAGGGCGGTGGCTAGAGGAGATTTTGAGAAATTTGGGCAGTGTTGGATTATTGTGGAAAGGTTTCCTTTTCTGGGAGTTACAGAAGGTTTATAGAAGGATTGGCTGCTGGGTTAGGTGGGGTTTAGAGGTTATGGGGGGTTGCCACGGAACTTATTCCGGCCTTACATGGAGAGATCAGAGCGCCAAGTCGAGTCGAGTTTGTTGGAGGATACTGAGATACAAGATACTGTGTTATCTCAATATACATTGTCCAAGACATAGACAATGAAAATTCTCTCAAACGACTAGACATCATGTCCATTGGTACTGCGGAAAACTTGTCATCACTATCATTCATCCTCCCCTGAACCTCGTTAATCACCGAGCGAATAAGCGAAGCAATCCTTAAAATATCTAGAAGCAATTCTCCTTCCCTTGACCAGGAACTTCGTGGTGACGGGGATCATGGAAAGGAAGATGTTCTCCAGTCATGGATGGATCGAATCTCGGGTATGAGCTGATTTCTAGATACCCGTGTGGCGACCGGCAATTATGAACGGATTGAGCCACTGATGTCAGCCATACGAGAATTGACCTTGAGGAATGTTGTCTATATAGCAGTCCATCCCCAGCAAACTTACCAGCAGCAATGGCTACGCCTCAATTTCCCATATTATAGTTGTCATTGAAGCAAACTACACCGGCGTTAAATCTCAAGGTAAATATTTCACGCTCATACCAACCCTAACTAGGGTCTATGTTACACTTCTATAGACAAGCAATATGGCCAAGTACCACTTTGCAGGCCCCATATAACGTCTATCTGAATATCAGCGCTCGTGCGGGGGTCGGGGGCACTATTATGTCTCCAAAGTCTCGGGCAAGTTCAATATCGAACTAACAAGTCACATATCCACTTGAACCGACCAGCCTTTGGTCACCCCAATGTTTGACTTTTCTTCCCAACAATAACAATAAGATAAACATGCGACCAGTATATACAAGATTCATGTCGTTCAGGAAAGCTAGGGCTAGCTATGGGTCCCGACAGATGTGTTGATTTACTGGAATCAGAGAAGGAGGTGGCCTGGGCTTCTGCATACCCATGCTGGCAGTGGTGTACAATTACCGGGAACTCGTTCTACCTGTATATCTTATGTACGTATATATATACATGTCCCGCGTTGTCGGTGCCGAGACCATTGAAAGCCATCATCTCCTGATAGTGGTACAGTATTGTAATCATTTAATTCATGTAATGTACGGTAGAATGATCATTTATTTAATACATGTGTATCGGCAGCCGGTTGGCTTGGGGTGTCCATGGCTTCTGCTGGGCCGCGCAATAATGACTGGCGATCAATGGTTCTGATTGTCTTTACGGGCTCTGGAGATACCGGCGGTAAGCTCTCTCTGGACGCTGTAGTCAGTTGCCTGGTTTTGGTAGGCAAGTTGAGCACATGGGCAGTAGACAAGCAAGACAACAAGGGATGGATGGTTAAATGATCCTTAAAATAAAATCTTTAGCTTCGAATGACTGTTAATTTTGGGACACAATTGTGATAACCTTCCGTCAGACAAGTCACTATATAATCTCACTCGTTATCCTCCCAGAAAGTTTACATGGCCTGAGTTGGTCTCGTGGTTGGCGGCTGTCGGCCTTTGTAAGGCAGGGCACGGTACACGGAACCCGTCCCACGCACTTGACCATGGAACAATCATGGTGATTTGCAGATTTGGTGCATCGCCGCTATCAGGTTCTTTGGGAGTTTGGGGGGGCGGCGCAGTCCCGTATTGCCTGTAGTGTCTTGTCATATAAGGGTATTTTGTATCCTTGGCCTCATGATCCATTACTGTGATACCAGATTTACCATTCAGATTCAACTTACTGAGACAGTGTATTGATCCTTTGGCATATAAATATGATACACATCATGATTATGCCTGGGCGTAAGATCAAGACATCTGCAGAGAGGGGAGAGGGTAGGGGGGGGGGGTGGCAAACACAGGCTTCACATTAGCCACATAGGGAATTACCCAAAAAGGAAATTTTGTCCGGCCAGACAACTTTCTTTCTTAAACATCCTGGTCCGATAGCGGCCAATAATGTGTTTTAGAAAAACCCTAGATGAGGTACAATTCTGGCCATTCTTTGTATCTTGTGCTCGTTCTGTCTGGTTTGTCGAGGCAATTGTTGGTGGCTGATTGGATGCTGTAGATGGAACAACTTGGAAAAAGAAGAACAGGATCAGAACAAAGCATCACACAGATCGAGGTACTTGGCTTGCTTGCCTTAAAGATATTGTTTAGATCTATCTCAGATAACAGGTAAACATTCCAGCCGAGAAAATAGCAAGCCGGCTATATCGAGAAAGTTAGTCGAGCAGATATTGGATTAAATGGAAATTTCCGAAAAAGAAAAAAGACAAAGACTTTGTTCGTCGTACACGCGTAATCCAGCGTAATCTTTTGTCTCGACGCATGACTTTTGGCTCTGGGCCTCCTGCAATCTTCGAGCCCTCTGACAAAGGCATGATGATAAATAATTATCACATTCACATAAATACTGCTCGCCCTGTTTACTTTGTCTTCTTCGTCCAATGCACTCAGCACAGGCCGCCTCTTTGCGAATCACTTACAAGTGCTGTTTAGTCAATATACATATTTACATTCTCAACATGCAGACCACACACTCTCTTTCTCAACCCACGCTCCACTTGTCAGACAATCGCTTCGCCTTGCAAAAGCCATCAAGTGACCTCAAACAACGGGAATGAACGACAGCCGCAGTTGCCTCTATGCTACCCTTTTGGTCTCTGGGTCCATATCCATATAATGGCTCTCCCTCCCCTCCAGATAACTGACAAGAAGGACCACAGGGAGGCACTTGCGTATCTGTCAATCTTTCTGTGATGGGCAGAGATGAACAGACAAACAGCGCGGGGGTGACTGCTCGCCAAAGGCTGGCAAATTCAGGGCGGAGTAGGTGCTTCGGTGTTCATGCTTGGGCTTTTTTCAGTGAAGAAACTCTTTTAAATAGCTATACTGTCTCCTGGGCGCAGTAAAAAAAGACACCGACTTCAAGACGAATAGAAAAAGAGGGGATTGTCACCAACGCCCATGTTATTAATACAACGAGTCAAAATGTTCTGGAAGGTGAAAGGAGGCGCACAGGGCAAGCAGAAAAACCAGTTGTGAATCTTGATAAAAAGGATATCCCTGGAGAGGTGGGTATTGCTGACGGCGAACAAGAGAGAGGACATGTCAGCAAAGGTTTCCACTTGATTCAAAGAAGCCCCATCATTCGACAAGTTACATGGTGACAGTTCGTGTACAATAAATAAATATCATGTTATATGCGTATAAGAAAAATGTCACCGCCTTGCAGTTTCTGAAGCAGCGACGACAATTTACTGCGCTAGAATGTCTGGTATGCTCGGCCGTCTGCCCAGATCGAGTATTCAAGCGTGATGGCTTCTCAGGCTTGACTCCACGTCGTCAAGCATCTCGTCTCATCACACAGTCCAGATGCCTTCTCCCCTCAGAGTCACTTTGGTGTCTGCTATTGGCAGGTGGCATTCTTTTTTGCCCTCCATCCATCTCTCTCCATGATCAGCCCGAGGATTGCCATCTCAACATTTCACCAACTGACACACAAATGCCATATTGACACTGACTGGCTGGCATCAATCATCTCTCGGTAAGACTTCAGACGCGAGAAGAAATGGCCATACCGCCCTATTCTGTACACATCGCCGATCTCGAGTTTGATCTTCAGACGCTGGTAGACTCAAATCATGCCACGACATTGTCCTGCTGTGCCACGGGCGGGCCGCCTATCTGGCAACCTCGCCGAAGGGAAAAGACGGGGCCGCCAGCCGAAAGATTAGGTGCGAAGTCAAATTGAATCAATATTCGACGGTATTGAGGAGAGGAGAAAGAAAGAGGAGAAAGAAGGAGGAGAAACCGGTGTTGGTGCGGCACAGCGTCGAGGAGAACTGAGCGGCCGGACTCCGGCATTTGGATGGGGGTTTCTCTCCTCGAAATACAACTGCATCTGTGTGACAGATGGTGACAATCACTCTCACAATGGAACGCAAAGATGCCTGGTTGTGCTGATGGATGCTGACTGCTTTCCATTGAAAAAAAAAAAAGAAAAGAAAAAGAAAGAAACCCAGAAGTGAATCATCGCTAGTTCGCTCATTGCAACAATATCATTATCTAACCCTCCATCAAGATACACATCTCAATTCTGGGTCCCAACCGCCGCAAACCATATCCATGTTTTTTTTTTCTTTTCTTTTCTCTTGCCCCATGCACCGGTATCTTGTTTCTTCGCCTACAAAGGCTTCCGAATGAGGTAATTCTTCCTTGGTGGTGATACGTGAGTGTTACCAGAACACGACGATGAACGCCTACAGGTTTGCGAGTAGAGTCCGGCCAAGGTATATATATATATATATATATAGGTAAATAAATAACCATGATCTCTCGTGCTCTCTCTCTCTCCCGGACCTCGGTGGTGACAGAGTATCGGAGCACTAGACAACATAATATGAGTCCTTGTTTGGCGATAGCCGGGCGGGGAAGAGTGCCGATTGCCGGGTGGCTACCAGATGTCGAGTATCGGCATTAGCGATGTTACTCGGTGCATCATCATCATCCGCATGTCTAATTGTATAACATGAGTCTTAAGACTTCCACATGGGCCCAAAGCGTTTCCAACTACCAGCCTCCAACAATCTGGCCGCCTGCTCATATATATCTACATTTTGACATGAAGACAGTATTCAACCAAGAGATAATCGCTCACCCCCCCC